>CABFOQ010020865.1:9375-49510 GCA_900660455.1 Gephyroberyx darwinii
CTGCCTCCCAAACAGAATATACACACACACACACATATACACAAACCCCTTCCCTCCTGCAAGTCAAAACAGGAAGCCCACCAAAAGAGAGTGGACAAACATGCCCTCCTCTCTCCAGACTCCTGATGCATCACACTAGTGATGGCTATTTTTCTGTGGGCGGAAGGTTGGAAAACTCTTGCCTTACCCTTCACATGACACACTGCCGAGAGGAAAGTTTCCATTAACCGTTGGACACCAACTGAAGATTGCAACTGTAGAAGGGAGGGAAGGCTGAAGGCTGAAGTCTTTCTTTGATATTGCCTTGGCAAATTGAATAATGTGTGTGTGTGTGAGAGGGAGAGAGAGAGAGAGATAAAGGCAGAGAGAGACCTGCGTAGGGAAACCACATCTGAGAAGATGAAACACACACCAATGACACGACGATGGTCTGAACTGGTGAGGTTGATGTTCTCAACATAAGCAAAGGTAAACAGGCCTCGAAAGGATCGATGAAAGAAAACCGTCTTAATGTCAACCAGATCGTCACACTCACTGTTGAAAAGGTCGTCCGTAGTAGCCAAATAAAACCTTGGGGGCTGTTATCAATGAGCAGCAAATGGAAAATGGTGAAGGAAGAAGTGTTTTCCTAAATAGAAGTGATTGTGTGTTATGAGTCAGAACAGAACAGAGTAGATCCTGACCTCCTGGACTGCAGTGAACCAGGTTAGCACCGCTTGTGTTCAATTCACAAGACAACCGATTCTTTTGAATGAACAAAGAGGCTCTGTGCTGCTTTATTTGGGTCGACTGAAATCCGCACCCAAGCCACCCAATTGTTTACAGTTCGGACATTCAGTTGATGCTGTCAGACAAGACAATGTTGACGGGCACAATTGGGTTTTTGCAGGAATTGAACCTGAGACCTTCCGGTTACAGTACTTTCTAACAATCAGGCCACCTGTCTGATGGTAGTTGGTAATTACTAGTGTTAACTAATGGGATTAACAATGTTGTTGTTTATTCCTTTCCCCTCCTTCTCATCCCTCACTGAGATAAATAGAGTTAGTACTGTGCCTCGGTCCTGCCTTTCTGTCATAGCAAAGTGACTGTGAGTTTTCCCTAGGCAGACTCAGGGTAATTGGAGCAGTGGATTGAGGGGCAGTCATACACACACACACACACACACAGAGGTCATTACATTTACCCACTAAGCATCTCAATAAGCCCAACCAGGCATATCTGACATATCCATCTGCTATGGTAGGATCATGCTGGATCTGGCCCTGATGTCTCTCTCTCTCTCTCTCTCTCTCTCTCTCTCTCTCTCTCTCTCTCTAAATCGGGGTAAGGGGTGTGCTAGTGGTAATGATGATGGGGACTTGACATGTAATCATGGGGTTGGTCACAGCTTGGTAACCAAGCAGGGCTATGATTTACCCACATTTACATCGTGTCTGGAGCAACATGTCATATTGGTCTCGTTTTGAGTGACAAAATTAAAAGGACAGTTGAAATTCTGGAAATCCTTTAATCCTTTAAGGATGACTTGTATTTTCTGGATTGTGTCTGTTGTTGCCCACACACTCCATATCCTCCATGCCTCTACATCTCTCTCTGCATAGGTTCAATTCAGCAGCAACAGTAGCAACAACAACACTACTACAATAAAACAATATAGTACAAACAAATAGTAACTTAAATGAAAATTACTTTAAAATCAATTGAGATATGGTTGACTTATCTCTGTCGCTGTCTCACTCACATAATTCCTCTTTCAAACACTGCATCTCCCTCTCTTCCCCCTCCTCTCTATACTACTGTATCCTATTTTCACGGCCAGTGTGTTTTGATATGGCAGAAGGGTTAAGGCCATTACCTGCTGGAGGGCAAAGGGTGTGTGTGTGTGTGTGTGTGTGTGTATGTGTGTGTGCGTGCGTGTGCGTGCGTGCGTGCGTGCGTGCATGCATTTGTGCGTGCTCCACTTTTGCACCGGGAAGCACAGGCCCTTGTCTATTACCCTGGCTCTCTTCCTCCCCTCCATTCTCTCCCAGGGGAATAGCTCCCATGTGAAAGGGAAGAAATAGGGTGTAAAGGGCACCTAGTTCCCATTGGATCCACTTCTGTATGCCCCATATGTGCCCCCTCCATGCCACACTGCTATGGACGTTGCAAAACCCCCAAACCCCCACTCTGGCTTGAAGAAGCAGCCCACTTTTAATGCGCCCCCCCTCTCTTGCTCTCTGCCTTTAAGTAAACATCAGATTTTTGGCACTGTAATTAAGTTGCCATTAATTATTTTTCACAGTCCCCGGGGGCACTCCTCTCTGTTTGGGGCAGGGTGTAAAGGAGTAGCAGGTTTATAGGGCCGACGGGCTCCACGCCTAACTGAACAACTAAACACAGTGAAAACGATCTGTAATTACTGCCCGTTACCACTAATTTACCCAAAGTCACCTCTGCCAGCAAGCTAACCGGCCCTTGCTGTCTAGCTGCTCTTAGGTACACAAGCACATTCTCTTTGATGTTTTGGGTCCACCTATCAATACATCATGCGAAAACACTTTAAATTGATATCTTTTCGTATTATTTATCTCATTTTAAGAGCCTATATTGTTGGGACTAAAACACACAAATCCGGTGTTTGCTTCTGCAATGTTTTTGCCTCGTCTATTTTGTTTTCCAGTTCCATTCCCGTTGGATTCTAATGTTAGCATTTTCCATGCGCGTTGCACAGCGTCTAAATGTGGAATCTCAGGTGGTTTCTCTGCCTTGGCGGTAATTGAGTCAAGACTATTTATGTGCCCTACATTTTATGGCATGTAGATGTTCACTGGCCTGAATGAAATATACTTTCCAGCTCCATCGCTAGCCGAGCCAAATGTAAATACGGAAGATATGGACGGAAAACAGACCATGGAAAACATGTCCTAGAGGGCAGTGGCAATACCACCAACCCCACCAACACCCTTCTATGGTTCCTCCACTTCTTCAAACACACACACGAGTGTATATAGTGTAGACATACCATACCCGCACACAGACCTCTCTCTCTCGCTCACACACCCACACTTTGGGTTGGGTGGGTCGCTGTCTTCAAAAAGTCTACCCAGAATGGGTACTTGAGGTGAATTATTGTTTGTGAGTGGAAACTTGGCCAGATAATCTCAGTGCTGCTGGCTCAGGGCTGAGTAATACCACTGTCTCCCTCCCTGCAACACACACCCTATACGCTCACACACACACAGCCTTTGTTTCACCGTCTCTATTTCCAGTTCACACACTTTTGCTGACTCCTGGCCTTTTACAATAACTCCTTGTCTGTCTCTGCTCTCTCTCTAGTACAACCTCTCTTTCTCTTCTACCTCCCTCTCTCTATTTCACTCCACCACTCTCTTCCCAACAACTCTGGCTTTTATCCTGCAGGCCGTTCACCGCTCTGTGGCTGCCCTCAGCACTGCCTGCAGTAAATTCCAGGAGTAGTTGGAAACACAAACATGCACAGGCCTAAGGCAGGCAGCTCAGTCATGACAGACCCCTCCCCACCACCACTACATCTACCACCTCCCCCTCCTTCTCTCTCTCTCTCTCTCTCTCTTTTACCTCTATCCAGTTTTTCCTCTGGCAGCTCTCCTTCACACAACTCTGAGGGGTCTTTGTGTGATTGCTTCACATGACAAGGTCACTCTTGAGCTAGTGTGTGTGTGTGCGTGCGTGCGTGCGTGCGTGCATGCCTGCATGCATGCGTGCTTGCGTGCACTAATATACAGTATACATGTGTACATTTAACTCCTTGCATGCGGATGTGTACCTGCATCACAGGTGTCATTCATGTTAGCAAGAACTGCAGTCTCCTCTCAGTGAGCCTTTCTGTTTTTTTCTCAGCTTGAGGAAAAAAGAGGTTGAGGTTCTGCATCTGTTAATAGTAACACAATATTAATATCAAACTAATTCAAAAGCCAATTTCCCCTTGAATCAGACAAAGGACAGTATTTCAACCATATGACTTTGCGCAACCTCTGCATATGTGTGTATAAATATGTGTTGATATGTGTGTGTGCATGTCTGCGTCTGTCTCCAGTTGTTTTGCTCATCAGCAGTGTATGAATGTTTATTGTGGAGGTAATTGGGGACTCCAACACCCTAACCAATGTTTGGACTCTTGTGGATTTCAGGAAAAATGTGATTACAGTACTTGTGACAGACTAATGACATGTTAGATGCAATGACGGTTTGTCATTATGATCTGTAGACCCATTCCTAATATAAACTTTGTCTGATTGATATAGCTTCTGTCCACCGTGAATGATAGGTCTAAGCAGTCTGTTATTGAAGTCTTCTGACGCTAAGACCAACATGGTGAAATATTTTTCCAATATGAGAGATACCTAGGCTCTGAATTTTTGATGAATTTGTGATCTGAAATTTCTCACACATCATCAAATAAGAGCCACAACATCTGTGTCTTTCTCCAAAGTATGCAATACAATTTTTTTCTCTTCCTCTTCAAAGGAGGAAGCCCCCCCACCACCACCACGTCCAACTCCCTGCCAATGTGCTGAGCCAGTGGAAAATCCAACGTCCGTTCAAGAAACAAAGTGACATAGAAAGATCGGTTGACTAAAGGAAGAAATATTAATACAGCGTGTCCTGACTGATAGGGACGTAGCCCCTCTTGTGTAAGTCGAGTAATGAGCAATTTCCACGTTTGCATTTTCCACTTACTCAACACGGCTCAAGGGTCACATGACTTTCAAGTGTTCCACAGGCATTTGCACCACATAGTCATATGTTTACTTAGAAAATAATTTCATTATCTCTCTGTGGCTTGTGATTTGTTGTCATTTTTTCCATTCTCTTGGTTTTCCATTGTGCATTGTTGCTTGTGTAAATGGCCGAATCGGCTCACAGTCGCAGTCTTGACAGCTTATCACATTTTGAGATAGCACACAGTGCTAAGTTCCTCTCGCAGCTAGAGCAGCAGACACGTTCACACAGTGCTACTTGCTAGACACTCCTCAACTCAACCTGTAATTATTTGTCAAGCTATTTGGTTCAGTGTGTCTAGAGATCTACCCCCATAATTAAAGTTCTATGTTGGGATGAACACAAGCATACACACACACACACCAAACACGTAACCACAGCCATCTTGTTTTATCTTATAAGTGAAACTTTTGGTTTTCTTTTGTGTTTTCTATGAGATATTACTTTGTGTCACAACTTAAATAAATGAAGTGATTCTGTTTTGAATGTTTTAAATGAAACACATAAGTTACCCTGAAGGGAACTTCCCCTTTCTGAGAGGTCTTGGCGTCGCTCATCACTAATGCTTAGTCAGACAGCATAAACAACACATTAGCATGCACAAAGGCTAATGACACTTGACATTTACTGTAGTTCACAAAATGCTCCAGAGCATATGGCAAATTTCCACTGAGAAACTGAGTCAACAGCGAGACAAGACAACAGCTGTGGGGAAAATGATTGGTTTTCCCAAATTCAAAACTCCCAACAAAACTACTGGTCATGGCTTCCTGAATATTAACACGCATGACAAAGACATCATTTCAAAAGATCTGTTGAGGTTTCATTCTAAATTAAGCCATAGGATGTATTGAAATGTATTGAAAATGTATTGAAGTTTTGAAAGTGATCCATATTCTGAGCTGTTCTTCTCATGCCTCTCCTCAGTTCAGTTGCAGGCTGTGTTTGTTTTTCAGAAAGAGGTAACACAAGAGACAAAGCTTCACCAAATAATTCATTGTCTCCATTAACAAGTCAAATGACCAGACCAGATTGTTGTTGTTTGGATTCAGCTAAAAGGCTTTTCATCTTCTGGTGCGCTCAATTCTGCATTCCTGTAGTCTTTAAATGAATTGAACCACAGATTAAGTGAGCTCAACTGAACAAACAGGCAATGGTAATCTGTCTTATTTAGATAAAGAATAGACTCTACAAACATTTGGTCTCTGTGCAGTAATAGGAAGGGAAATCTTGTCATGGAAAGACACACAGAACAGATGGATTCTGCATGATGAATTATGTTCTTATTTGATTTACTTTTAATGAACCTGTCTAATGACTTCCTCGCAGTCCCAAGTGTGTGTGTGTGTGTGTGTGTGTGTATGCATGCATGCTTGTGTATGGGTGTATGTTTTTGTTTGTATATGTTTTTTGATGTTGTGATACATGTCATGAATAGTTGTCCACACATATAATGCATGTGAAGAGTATGACTACACATAACACACATGCACTGTACATGAAAAAAAGCATGTGTGTTAGCAGGAAATCTGCACTGGAGCAGGACCATTTGTTTTGCATTTTTACAGATGTCCTGCTCTTCTACCCAGTGTCTCTATACATGAATCACCCTACAACAGAATGGCTGAAGAGGGCACATGACTGGCAAATGACTGAGTGAATGAATGAGGCCTCACTGAGTATAATATTACACTGAGTTCTGTGAACGCATTTTATCGCTATTATTTTGTCTCTGTTGTTTGATTTGCTTGATTTTCTTTTATTCTACATAAATCACTTTGTTTGAAAGGTGCTGTTACTATTACTACTACTACTACTACTACTACTACTACTACTACCATCTAGTTCATTCCTGAAAGGAAAATTAGATTAGCATTAGCATGAAATTCTTCAAGTATGGCCTTTGGCCTCTGCAGTGGCTGAATGAGAGCGAGAGAGAGAGAGAGAGAGATGGAAGGCATCAGTGTCATGATGGAGGGACATCTGCTCAGGGGTTGGCCAAACACACAGCACTGCAGGCCTCCAATCAGAGAGCCTCCAAAAAATGGCACAAATAAAAATAGGAACTCCTCTCTCCTTTGGCACCGCAGGGTTCGAAGGCCCTCACAGCAAAGCCTGTTTGCCAGCCCCAGCTCAGCTGAGGCCTATATCCTCCAGAGGTCCTGCAGAAAAAAGGTTTTAGCATTTTAATGTTTTTGATATTCTCTATGCTTTATTCAGTGCTGTGTCCTAAAGTATTATACAAATTAGGTAAAAAAGTAAGTTAGTAAGTCCTATTGTCCACCACACAGGGCATTGACAAACAGTGTCATATTCAGCATGATAGCATATATATCATTCTTGAAATTAAGACCAGAGTCCCCTGCAGAGGTCAAAAATGAATTGCCAGCTCGGGAGGATATGTTACTTTTAGATCTGCAAGAAAAACATCAGCGTTGAAGCTTTGCCGTGCAATGGCCCTGGTTTGAAGTTCAAGAGCAGCAGCTGAAGATGTTTGGGAAGGGTGGTGGTGGATATCTGACACCCAGACCTGACCAGTAGCATCACCTCACTGACGAATCTTTCCAGCAAACATCAACTTTCCAGACACTTTTTTTGAGAGGGCTAGATAGATAAATGAATTTAAATTCCATACATTCTTTAATTCCATACATCACTTTAAGGATATTAGGGATATCACTTTATGCTTTATAATTTACTTTTAATACTTTATTTACCATATTACACTGTCCATACAGTCTTATGTCCACAGAATGCAACATCGACCCATCTATCTATCTATCTATCTATCTGTCTATCCGTCTATCTGTCTGTCTGCCTGCTTATGACCAAAATAAAACTGTCAAATCACTAACATAGACATATGACCAAATGATTGCCCAAGTCAGCTTACATAAATCAAGGTTTTTTTCCCCTTCTCTTCTGCCTTTCTTCCATCTCTTTTTCTCCTTGACGTAGATCTGACTCAGAAGTTCTGAATCGACATTTTCCAACTTTTAAATTGCACACAGGCATAAACATGTTGAACTTTTCCCCTGTTTACAAATCTCAAGAGGTAAATGCCCCTGTGCAGTTAAGGGCTGTGTGTTAATGATAAATCCCATTATGTCAAGACAGCAAGTACATTACACTGTGGTTTAACCTCAAGTGGGGTTGTTTTCTGTTTATCATCTACCACCACTTAGGCCTTTTTTAACTTAGGGTCCACCATCTGGTTAAAAAAACTGAAGATAAAGAAATTTGTCAAAAGGCAATTTTTTGACCTGACTTGCCTGGTGCAAAGTGAAAATGCCTGATGTAGTTATTTGCCTTGAATGGAAATCCTTTTGCCACCATCATGCATGTAGAAAACATTTAAGATACTTCATATCCTCATATCTTTATAAGTCATTGCCTTGCTCAATTTCTCGAGCATTGTACCTCATGCTGTTTATAGGTCTATTAAAACCATAAAGGTGATAGTTCATAGTTTATGTACAATATGTGCTCTTGGACACAGTAATTAATAGCTCAGGAATCTGCTACTGTGTACTACCATGCCATATCTATTCATGTTGTGCATATTTTCAAGACGATCTGATATAGGTCTACAGCACAGCACTGAACTTGTGTTCAGTTGTACAGTTGCACTAGGTTAGCCTTTCAAAGTAATTCCTAAATTTAGCGGGAGAAAGTTGTTGCTGAAATTCAATAAGCTATATTGTAAATGTAGTTTGAACATGCTGTGTTCATACTATATATCCATGTATCAATAGGAGGCAGATGTTGATAGTACAAAGGTAACACAGATCAATAGCCAAGTTCTCTCAGTTCTCTGTCACTCGCTCACACACACACACTCTCACATGAACTATCTATCAGTTGACAATAATAAATACTGTGCTAATTGTTATTGTTTAATCTTTATTGTGGCATTAGAAGGCCAATAAGAGAGGAGAGACCAGACTTCTGCTCAGAATATAAAGCATTGCAATTCAATGCATTTGACTGACAGTCGGGAACAGTAGTGGAGAGGCTGGCTGAGTGTGTGACTCCTTCTCCACAGGACTGCTGTAAGAATTACAAAGAATACAGGCATTGAATCCAGGGAAGAAAAAAAGCGCTACGTCATGGAAAGAATGACGTCAGGTTTGATTAGGCGCCGAGGGAACAGCCTTATGTAGGTGGAGTTCAGACAACCAGACAGCAGAAATGATGCAAAGACACTCAGTTTTTGGTGCAAACTCATTGCAGTCTGTATCATATGATGGGGAGGACTGATCTTTGAATAATCCCGTTATTATTAAGAGCGACAGGGGAGCAAAGAGGGACTACGAGAGGATCATGACGTAACCGTTTCCATAGGCGACTGATATGCTGGCTAAACCAATTGGGAGCCACACCAACGGTCCATGCCCATCCTCCTCTTGACGTGAATCACACGTCCCTGGCGGTGTAGTGACAGAAAGTAACAAGGCAAAGCGAGAGGATTCACCTCCACGTACTTCCGTCTTCGCTTTAATCCACATTAGGCAAACTAGACCCCTTCTATTTTTGGCTGGGAGTCAATGAGAGTGTCTCACATTTAGTCCAATATCGCTGTCATTTGCCAAAGAGTGTAATGCTTAAAGCCTTAGTTAGATACTCATAGTGTTGGGAGACCCAGACATTTATTTTAATAAGTAAAAAATACCTAGCAAGCATTCCTGTTTTACACCTGGATAGTATGGTGATATGGGATTTCAGTAATGATTATTGTAAGTGTTCTTGCATAGATTAGATGATATATGCATTAGCTATCCATCCTGCCACCAGACATATAGTCTAATTCTAGTACGCATGTGCGATTTGATTTCCGGTCCAGCGGCTAAGGGTACCATAGGCTTGAACAGGACGGAACTATCTGAATCATTATTTCTACCGACTTTGGTTGTGACAGCGCAGTGGGCGGGATTTTACCTCAGATCAGGGGAGCGAGTCTAGTCTTTGGTGAGACTGAGGGGGAGCGAAAGAGAGAAAGGGACCTGGAGTGTTCTTCAGAGAACGGAGTAAGTATTCAAGGTGTATTATCTGTGATAACGGGGTAAATTACCACACGCTAACGGTCGCTTCCAAGTGTTAGATATTGCTTATAGAACGCTGAGCATTTGGGTCCTGATTTTTGTGTGTGCAAGGATGAATGAGGGCCAGCCACTAGTGGATTTTAGCTGCCTTGGGTGGTTAGCGCTATAGCAAGCTAGCACCATTAGCTAACGTTATATCTTGGATAGACTGACATTGGGCGTCTCGTTTTCCAACCAAGGTAATCACTCAGGGTGCTGGCAGATTGCAGCAGGGGTTTAGCTAACCTAGACATGTACATTGCCCTCGGCTAAGTTTTTCGACTTGTCAATCTGTTGGAAGAAGCTTTTTGTCTGTTATTTTCGTCCTTTACATTACAAGCACCAAAGCTAACGTCAGTAAGCTATTTGGCTAACGTTATAAGCTAGCCTGGAACGTTATTTTGACGAGTTCGACTCCACGCGCTACAGTTGCTCGCGGACGACCGTTGGAGATTGAAGCTAATAGATAAAGTTTGAAGTCATTTGTAAACTGGTTGTGGAAAAGCCTCGTAAACCCAGAGTGGGCAAAATATCTGGATTTTTTTTTCGCGAGTATTGGTAGGTATTTCATTCTAACATTAATAGATGTCTGACCATATTTCAACGCCAGTGAATCCTACGGTTAGCCAAAGTTATCGTTAACTCTCAGACGAAATGCTGACATGTTAAATGTCCGTTCAATGACTATCTCAAACACCCTGGTGGGTCCTTCACTAGCTAATGTTCACTACTTAACGTTAAAGTAAACGTCTGTCAGGGAGCTCGTCTAGTGCCCGTGCAGAGACATTGCCAGGGCTCGTCGTGGACTTGACTACCTCACGTGTTAGCTGGTGTTAACGTCGGCTTGCTCCTTGGTAAAGGCTTGCTGCAGGGCAGTTGACCACGGATTTGTTCAGTCGACGAGAAAACCAGTTAAGGTTGAGACATCTTTTTATCTCACATTACTGGATAGTTTATCAAATCGAACTCGCCCCAAAGCTTATTATCACGTTAAGGAACTGTCAGTTTCATCAATGCAAGCTATGTCGTTAATAAAAGGCAAGCGTTAACTCTGGATAGCACGCAACTGCAATCCCAATGTAGCTAATGTTAAACGTGAATGTGCCGTGCCGCCAGACCTAACGGTCCATGCTAAGTATCTCGTAATGTAACTTATTCTAACCTAAGCAATGTAGTTGCCGCGTGATAATTACATGTGTTAAGTTACGCTCTGACCTTTTTATATACCGTCCAGTACAGTTTCCCCACTCCTTCCCGCAACGCTTCCATGTTGGTGTGAATGCAGTCACTGAGCACCTTTTGGTGTCTAGTAGAAGGGATCAGCCCTTATCCAATTAAATAGCACCCAGCTTGTTGCAGTGCCAAAAACGTTTCCCTGTCTTTGTGTAGTGACTTGTGTGCTTAGAGTGAATTAATTACCGTCCTGTCACTTTATGAAAATACATTTCAACTCAAAATTTTGGGGTCTACTGCACTAAATATCAATTTGCATTTTTGCCATGGCATAAACTCAATTTTCAGTAGCATTGTGGTTCTATGTTGCAAGCTGTGTCAATCATGGAAACACAGTATCATTAGACATATCATGTATGACAACTAAGCAATTCCTGGCCAGTGGGTAGGATATGAGATGAATGGGGGTCAAATACTACTGCTACATGCCTACTGCTACATACTAAGCAACATGCCTGAATGTAGTACTACTAATAATTAGCATTTTAAAGGATTGTTGGAATTCATTCATAGTTTTGAATAGTCATTTGCCTCCATTTTCTAGATTTGACTATATTGGAATAACATTTTTGAGGTTTGGCAATTGTGGGTGATATTTCATTGAGGCTATCTAGTTTGTCATATAGAGATTTAGACTTTGTTTAATGATTCACCTAAAGCATCAGTAACTCAATCTGTTGCTGTGTCTGAGGCCTTTGAACCCGAACTGTTGCTGTCACTCAGGAATGAATGAAGTTAGTAGCTGACAGAAATATCCTTTTTTACACTTAAATAAATGTTTGATTGGAACGTAACTAAGACATAAGGATATTGCTAACATAAAAGTATGATAACTTGAGGATCTCCATTAAATGTTTTCTAATTGTATGGAATTACTTATTGTTGGCTATTGTATACTATGTCAGTGTATGTGTTTTCGGATTGGCTTACTATTCATAGTAATGTTAGCCCTGATTAGTAAGGAATATCAGTTACTAGTCGTTTTTTCTTGTTTTGTAGTTTGTTTTTGAAAATGGTTACTTTTCACAGTCAAGACTATTTCACCTATGTGGTTGTGCAGTTCAGCTGGCTAGATTATACATTTGTAGACCAACAACCCCTTCAAGAACAGAGCTCTAGGCTTTCAGCCTTTGTGTGATGCATTTTAAGTTAATTAGACATTGTCAAGAATACTTGATTTCTATTAATCTGATATATCTTGCTATTAACATAAGCTCGTTGATATTTGCTTCTCATAGCATGCCAACCTTTAGTAGTTAAATGAACTGTAGTCACTATGAAGTAGCCTAATGCAGGTTCTTGACAATACTCAGTACACTCTCTTCCAGTCAGTAAAGGCTTGTCAACTGCATCGTTGACTTGTCATGGATGAGTCCCCTCACAGCTGCTTGATATGTCCATTCATTTCACTGTCATGCTCTGCTCTTCAATCAGTTAGAATAACCTAATACCAGACTTTTCCCACATCATAGCAATAAAAGTATTATAATTTCTTTCCCTCAGCCTATACATCCATCAGTCACAATTCTGTAACTGAGCTAGCTCCTTTGCAGCAGAAGTATAGAGAGCAAGCCATTGTGGGTCATTAATCTAAGGTGACATTGAGCCCCATGTAAACTGTGGAAAGCTAAATATAGTCTGCTGTTGTACTATTAAGTACATTGTAACAATGATGCTATTTACTCATGATGGAGTGTTGCTTATTTTTCTCTGTGTAAATTGTAAGGCCAAGGTTATTCCAACCAAGGGTTTTAGGGCAAGTGGAGTCAGACACATTTATTTCTACTAATTCTGGCCCTTCAAAGCAAAAATTGTCAACTGAGTTGTGGCAAAGGTTAATTTGCTGTTTCAGAACACACTGGTTGACATTATAGGTGCACACAGAGCTAGGAGGAATACAATTTGGCAAATAATATTCAGTTACACACATCACTTACACACATTTACAAATTCCCGCAAAGATAACGCTAAGGTATTGTGTTTTCAGGCTCAATCTATCTTTGCCAGAATACTAAAAATGTTGAGGTAGCACACTTTAAAAGCTTTTGCATACGGAGCACTGACAGTAGAATATCAAGAATCAGTCATTAGGACATCTAGCAATTCTAAAAATTCGACCAGTCTTTCCTAATAGCGGATAGCATATCCCAAATGACTAATTATTCACATCTTGTGGTTACAGCCAATTATGTCTGCGTTGACGTTTCTAAAATACTGACAGGCACAGAAAGTAAAAAACAATTCACGTTTTGGTCAAACATGCTATCGAAAACATTTTAGAACCCTAGATTGGTATGGTGTATAGCACATAAATGTTTGTCCTCCACTAAACTATGTTCACTACAAGTGTAATAAGTCTTTGTAAGATGAGTGTAATGTTTGACAAATGCTCAATACCAACACGTCATGATGAAATTGGAATGGTGGGGGCAGCAAGGTCACGCTGTGGCAGCAAATGGCAGGGCAGCGGGACTTCAGGCCAGTGAGCTGCTCTGTAGAGAGTCACATATAACAAAGAACACAGAGGGCTTCTCATCTTCAAAGTGGCTCGATCAAAGATGCTTCATTCTGGAATATTCTCCATAGTATGGACCTGATGGGCTCTCTAACAGCTAAATAAATGCATCCCTCCTAGTATTCTTATTTCATGAAAAGAATAATATCATTCCACAGTTCAGTTTTTCTTAGATACACCGTCACACTGTTTAGACACATAAGGATGGCACAGTATGATATTTTTATGGTACAATTACAGTCTGTGGAAAAATCACGGTTTTACGATTTATGCAATAATTTATTTTTACACTAATGACAGGGAAAATCAAATGAGCAGTTTATAATTAAAGGTTTCATTGTATTTTATCTATATTTATTTTTGTATTTTAACACTTCTTTTGGTCCTGCAAAGAAACTATGTACTCTTTATTGAAAATCCATTTAAATACAGTGTAAAACAAGTGTGTATTTGCCTCTTACAATTCACAGTAACTGGCTTTTGAAACAGAAATTATAATTCAATTGTTTTTTGAAAACAAAAGAAGTTTAACTTGGTGTTAAAGACTAAACTATTACACCAAGTCTATGCATGGAAACTGTTCCATCAATACAAATGGGAATGAGCAAACAGAAAGTAGATGATCGCACCAAATGACTTCACACAGGCAGCCACAACAATTGGAAGACACCTTGATAAGAAGAAAGGTTGGGATACTTGACTAGATGACTAAATGCTGCAATACTCTTATTCCTGCTTTGTTGATATTGGCTTCAATACATTGAAAGACCAACTCTTGCTACGTAAGTGACAAATTTATATGTATTCCCCTAACAGCTTAACATTTCTTTGAGCAATTTTCCACAAAGCTAACTATGTTTTAAGTTAGTTTCTTTTATCACCTTGACATGAGCGTGCGAGGATGGATGGTGATCTTGAAGATACTGTAGCAAGTTGTGCGTTTGATCCTTCGGCAGCCACTTTTCATCAGCGTGTTTTGGAAATTGGATATCAGTCTTCTTAAATAACCCCTGGTCATTTTTGAGCTTTCCAAAATGCTTCCACACTGCTGATTTAAGGCAGCTTTTTGTGGATGTAAAGCTGGGATGTCATCTCTCCTCTCTTAGCTAATGCGGCTCCCACACAAGCACACACAATGTGCCTCGTAGAACCATAGTAGACACATTAGCTTCTAAAGTGTTTACAGTTCGAAAACTCAAACTGTGGCGTTATAAAGGGCAGTTAATTACTTAATTGCTACATCCCTAGCCGCAAGTGAAATTAAAAAAAAAAGTATTATTGTTATTGAGTATTATTGTTTATTCTTCTTTTTGAGACAATTAGAAGTCCTTCTAGAAATGAGGTAAGAAGAGCTGGAGGGGGAAATGTGTTGCGCGTGACACCTCTGACAGTGTGTCCTTTTGAATTGGCAGGGTGACAGTGTTTGAGAGCTATGTAGAGGTTCCCAGTCTCTGGTGTGAAGTAGTGCTCTCAGAGCTGCAAGCCATGCAGCACAAGGAGAGCTGGGTGCCTCTACTTTGTACCCTCCACACTTAGATGGCCTGACCCAGTTCAGCGACGGCTAGTGTTGGGGGGCGGGGGGTTGGGGCAGTCTGGGGGAAGCTAAAAATACCAACCCTCGCATTAGGCAGCTCCATTGCAGAGGGATCCCTGGAATTGCTATCCTTGACTTCCATGAGTTGTTGGCACGTAGAGGTGCACCAACTGCCAGAGGGTTTCCTTAAATTGGGATGTAACTAAGACTTAAGGATATTGCTAAGATGCCCACCAGTGTTGTCCTTGTAACTTGCTGCAGCCTTCTGGGTGGAGGATTTCTGCTGTCCAACTAAAGTGTGGTTGTAAGCTTAAATAACTTGGGTAGAGAAGAGACTGTTGACTCACAAGTAGTCTCTGGTCCTTTGGTGAAACCCTCACATTTATCTTCCTACTGAGCTGGGGCGTTACTGCTTTTATGTGTAAAGGGTTAACCCTAGCCCCTGTCGTTCGACCATACCATGCCAGCTGTTGGCTTGGAGATTCAATCACAATGATTTTCCACTGTTGTGACATCTGACCTGTTCCGCAACCCGAAACTGTCACAGCACAGCAAATGTTGGTACTTCCTTGATCTTGGTGGTGTTGCCGCTTGCTCAGAGCATAGGACGTGAGGACAGGGAAATGGAGAAGGCAGAACTGCTTTCATTACTTTAGGTTGAACATGTGCTTTGCCTGTGTAGTGCCCAGGGCAACTGAAATATGCCTACCGTTTTTATAGGGGCCATTTAGGAAAAACACATTTAACAAGTCACACACCTCATTGTGCAAGATGACATGGCAAGTCACCTGGACACATTGGAAATTCACTTATCTGAATTTGTTGGAAGTCATGGAAAGAGCCAGAAGGTTTCAAAAAGGAACTGCGACCAGTCCGGCCTAGGCACAAGCTCCATTTAGGCGTGAGTAAAGGTTTCACTTGGTGTTTTCACACATCTGATAACCACAAGAAAACACCAAGTGAAATTTCTTGGTGGAGACCTCAGCATGCATTAAAGACCTCACCCTAAACTTGTGGCCAGTACAAGAGGTACAAGAGTATTTCCCCTTTAAAATAGGGGGTTCTGTCACATCTGCCACCTCAGAAATGCGCCCAACCCTGCAATTATGCAGTGTAATGAATAATAAATCCTGTCCCTTTTTCCATGGCAGATGGCTCCAAATAGAATTTCAACATGTGACAGAATAGTTTCCAAGAATCTCAATGGAATAAGCTGCAAACGTTCATTTGTGTAGCTAGCGATAATAAAGGCTGCATTTTCCCTCATGCTGCATTTCTGTCCCAGTTAAAAGTCCTCGAAATATTTTGATTTTGAGGTGTTGTTTTGGAAGTGTGTGTTTGGTGTGGACGAAAGATGAATGATGTTCTCTCAAGCATGTTTAGATCATTGTGTTCTAGCCAGGCACTAATGTAGACAGTGAGTAAAACTGACTCCGCAGCTGCTGGCCACAATGAGAGATAACAGCAGAATTTTTTCAGACAAGGAAATGAGTCCCTGCCTGTTTGCACTGGTGCCTTCCTCTGTTGATCTGATGGGTCCGTCCAGGTTCTATTTTGCTTATGGCAATGCAGGAGTATAGTCTTGACTTTGCTTTAAAACTAGAAGTACAGTATGTGTTTTGTATTTCACAAACTATTTTAGACTGGAAATCAAACTAATCTCGTTAGATATCTGTCCAATTGGATTGGTTCAATCCTCTGTGCTCCAATACCACAGTCCCTCATGATTTTAAGAAATTCATCAGATTAAATCCTCCTTAAAACAGGATGACAACCACTGTGCTTTTGAATGAATCAGTCTTATTGTGTTAGCCTGATTTAACCTGAATGGACAGCAGCATCTTACTAAAATGGACTCTCATGTAGAGCACTGTGGATTTCCCTGATGCCACAGATAGTCTTAATTAGATTAAACAGAAGGCTTTTCCTAAGGTAATCAGTCAGTCGACCCCAGCTTACCATGCAACACCACTAGTGAAACTGTAGGGAAGCTGTGGCTTTTTCAATGTCAGATCTGTGTTGTTTGACATGTCAGAGTGGTCTGATAAGAGATTTGGAGACTATGGATATGGAGCTCTATGTAAGATTAGATTGTACTGCTCTATTTAGCTCTTGATCCTAATATAAGAGGAACTGCTGTGCTTCATGCAGATTGGCCAAATACAGTATGAGCTAGTCATAATGTTCCACTTAGTATCTTAGAGGTAAGCTCATTACTATACTATTGTAATTGCTGTCAAATAAGTTGTGACAATTCTAATACCAAATATAGCTGCAAGATGCAATGAAGGGGCCATGCACAAGACGAAGCGGCAGCAGCAGGACAACCAGTATAGGCTGTGGAATAGCTGTCACATTTCTTCAACAACAGCCAGGGCTTGATCTCACAACCTTTGTTGCCATAGGCGCAATATAGTTGAGCCAGCTGGGAAGTGGCTGAAGGAGTAATTTTTTCCTAGTATGACTTGATGAGTGCATTGTTTCGAAAGCTGGTGATACCCTGGTGGTCTTAATGAGAAATTCTTTGGCCACTAATACTATGGAACCTGCTTGAACAAAGGAGGCAGTAAAAAAAAAAAAAAAAAAGTGGATTGATACCATTTTATCAAAATGGCAGTATAGTTTCGTCAAAACATCTGGAATTTTCATCACAGATAGTCTGAATGATGGTGTTTATGAAAATGTAATTGGTTGTAAGATTATGTATAATCGTGTAAATGTAATTTTTTTTTATTGCTAGAATTCACTAAACCACACACACCTGGGATATATTTTCAACCAAAAATGTATCTCTAATGATTAATTGATAGAGAAGCCCTTAGAGAAGAGATATTCATGAAGATTAACAAAATCCATTCAGCCTTTCACGTCTATACACGTGTCAAAAGTTTGAGATTGTGTCAAAATTTCAATTTTTAAGATACATTTTCCCCAAAAAATCACACTGCATCACAGTGCTAACATAAATATTATCATTTATTGTCACTGAGATTGGTCAAACATTAGGCAAGATACTGAAATGTGTGTGTATAGTACAATTTAGAGTAAGACATTTGTGATCACAGTGGGGACAGTCTGAGGACCAGATGAATTTCGGTTTGAATTGAACGTACGATTAAAAAAAAGTAGTTCACCTTCACCTGTTAATCAATTTTTGAAAAAAGTAGAGTGGTAGACTTCGTAATTGCCAGTAGGTACCAGCGTAAGAAAGTTTCCTCACATTTGGGCAAATATTCTCAGAAAATTGCAGATTTGTGGCTTGTACCATTTGAATTTTGACAAATTTTTAGTTTCAAACTTGAAACAGCTTCTCTAGCGCCACCTTTGGGAGGATTGGCTCCATCTTTTAGGATATGTTGCTTGGCATATAACCAGACTATTGTGCAAAGTGTGGCAGGTTTTTTCCATTGCATTTTTGTATAAAAAAAAAAGAAGAAGAATTATGACGCCACCATGTGGCCAAATTTTGGACACCTGTTCTCTATCGTGTAGTTAACGTGTGTGTCAAGTTTGGTGCGAATCAGAAAGTGGCTTCATAAAACACATGACTTCCTATTCAAAAGGTCATGGCGGCCGTAATATTTTTTTACTCATCACTTTCATATTTCTAACATGGCTATCGTATCACACAGCAACAATGCTTGCCAAATTTGATGGACAAACTGTTGAGGAGTAGCCATAAAAACTATCATCCCAGTGATGTACTTTGTGCTTTCTGTGGGAGTTTTCACACTCACTATGCTGGTAGTGGATAGTCTTAGAAATCCTTTCCCTTTTCCACTATGTTATACATCAAAAGCATTTCAAAGCAGAAATAGAGATACATGCTTTTTGGGGGGTTTTTCATATAAAAGGAGACATTTTTGCCTTCTGTGACATAGCTTATCATGTTGAGCCCTGGCCAGTGACCTGGGGGTGCTCTCTTCTGTTTTTAGGAAGGGATGCAACCAATAATGCAACTAGTGCTTGGCACTAGTGGATTTAGTGAGCTCAGAATATTATTTTTGGTAAGGCACTTAAGACTCTTTATTAACTAACAATAAGGTAATGAGGATAGCATCGGCTAATTATTTACTCTAACATTAGTTGTCTATAATACTCCCATCTGATCATCACTAATTTTGGTGAGCAAATATAACAAACAGCTAATTACAGCCATAGGTAACCTCCTCAACATATCGTGTAGGCTATATTTCAAACTCTTCCCAATTCAATTTGTGTCAGCACTGCCAATGCCAAACAAGGAAGCACAGACTGACCAACACCATGTGCTGCATCATAGGTGCAATGAATTCTGGTTGGTGTGGTTTATTAACACAATTTCAGTGCTTGATGGCAGTAAATCTTTGTTTATTGAAATTGCATTCACAAGAAATGCCAGGTTAGTGTATCACAGCAGTAAGCTGAAATCTAAAGTAATAAATGTAAAACAAAAAGTTGCCCAAATATCAATAATCAATACCAATATAATAAATAAATTTTCGCTATTTTCTGTTTCCCTTTCAGATCTGCATGTGTTGTGATCTCCGGCTCCGTGGATCCTCAGTCACCATGAAAGACTAGGAACTCAGCTCTCCGAGGGGAATGGCTTTTTTTGATCTATCCCAGTCCCGCTACCTGGCATCTGACTCCAGTTGCCTCTGAAGGGCCTGTCAGCTGTTTATGGGAAATACCACTGTGTTCGCTCTCTTGAGGATTTAAGTTTTTCCAGGACGCCATTTCTTTCCCCCACCGTTAAGCCGAGGCAGCAACGCTGCGCACTAGAGTGGGGAGGCGGTGAGACGATGGCGAACAACTCATACAGTGGGGTGAAGAACTCCATAGTGGAGGCCAACCACGATGGAGACTTTGGCTGCACGCTCAAAGAGCTGCGCTCTCTCATGGAACTGCGGGGTGCTGAGGCGCTAAACAAAATTGGGGAATCTTATGGGGATGTTCATGGACTCTGCAACCGGTTGAAAACGTCACCTATAGATGGTAGAGTAGAGCCTCCACAACACTTAACATGACAACTGTTTTTATTTGGATCAAATACAGGACATTTTCCCAACACCACTAGTAGCGAGTGCTGTTGGAATGCAAATGTGGTGCACACATAGTTTAGGAGGTGTGTCATTGGCCATGTCATCTACATTACCTTGACATCACTTCCTTGGAAAACTCATATGCCAGACAGGTGGCCAGGCAGGCTGGCACTGACCTGGGCCAGTCTTGCTCTATTTCTAGGCGTGTGGATATGTCCCTCACGCCCCCCCTCTCCCTTTTCACCTCTGTGTGTCTGTCTCTGTGTCTGTGAGTAGGCTTCAGACAGACCAGCTGTCTGCCTGGGCACAGGACCAGGCTGCAGGCAGGTCAATGTTCCACATGTGGCGGACAAAACAGGAGAGTGTAAGGCTGGTTAGTAACGACTTGAACATGGTTGGGAAGGAGTGAGCTCATCTTTTGAATAGCTCTTCCGTGTTATGCTTTTGCTACCAAAGCATACTTTTTGCCCATTCACTATGCCTTGGATACAAGGTTGAGAGCAGAGAGCCTGTCATCTCATGAACCTTGACAATGATCACACCTCTATTCTCCATGCTGGTACAACTCATTTTGGAATATTGGAAGCAACTACACTAGCACAACATAGTGTGACAGTGCTTGTTGGCCCATTGTTGATAAAACCACCTAATTTCCCTAGCTTTCCTTCCCTTTATACCTTTGCTGTGTATGTGTGGCACCACTCAGATGTGACCAGTGTGTTGAAAAACAGGAGTTACATTAGGGCCTCATCTGGGCAGTGGGCCTCATCTGGGCAGTCTTTTTCTTTTTTCCTCTTTCTTTCTCCCACTCTGTCTCTCGCATTTTGTTTGTCTCTCTATAGACTGTCTGCCTAATCGCCAGTGTGACCTTGATTGAACCCTTGGGGGAGGGGATTTTCAGTTTGATCCCAGATTAAAACAGCACCGCATATCCACTGTAGCAGCAACAATCCTCTGCACTGTCTCAGAGCAAGTAAAATGCCTGGGATTCGTCAAACTCAAAATGGAATGTGAAAAATACCATGCACTACGACAGGTCAAAGTATCTCTCATTCTAGCAAAAATCATAAGCTCTCCATCTTTTTGTTTATTGAAACAAATGTAAGTGTACCAGGTACATGATGCAGTCTCTTTAGCTGCTTTCAATATCAATGAGCATAATAGGCCATTATCTGAACTGCATCAAGAAATTGTTGAATAAAATTTTACCAGTTCAGAGAGAGAGAGAGTTGTCTAAACATGCATCTTTAAGTGTCTATCTGTCAAGTGGGTTAAATTGCAGAGTCCTCTCATATTTGGAGCATGAATGGCATGCTTCATGTCTGTGAATGTACTTGTCCTTTCCTGCCCATTTTTCAGAAAAGAATGCGGTTAGACCAGGCACACAAGCTTGTCTGGATTATATTTGGTCAGTGCCCCAGCATTAACATGGAGTTAATGAATATATGGTCATTTGTTGTTTTAACGGACAGTCTAACATTGTATTGGATGTTCTGTAATGTTATGAGTAGGTAAGGTAACTGAATATTGTAAGCTGGTTTAAAATACTATACTAGTTTTCAAGCAAACAGTATCGGCAGTTATCTTGCAAATTAAAGACATTATTGTTTTTCAAGACTCCTAGAGAATGTTAGATAAATTTAAGAACTTGCTTTTACCCAGTTTCAAGAAGTCCTATTGCTTCCACTCCTGCAGTTATTAGCAAGTGCACTGCACAGATAAGCTTAAGTATATCCACATTTTGTTTTCCCTCTCAGCAGGTGCTGTTCCACTTGGTACGCAGCCACAGAGTTTTTGACACTTGTGTTTTCAATCGGCTCATTCGTCATTGGCCTGGGAAATTGAGCCGTCATTTAAGATTACAGGAGCTTGACAATTGAAAAGGGATTTCTAATTAGTTGGTTGGTCATTTCTCTAACCCCTTAAGCCAATCCTTTGCTAATCCTCAACCATTTCCAAGTCCGCCCCCCCCCCCAAAGAAGTTTTACTGTAATTTACTGTTGCAACTGTGCGTCAACATTGTACCGCTCTGCTTTTAAAGTTGTTTTCTGAATCCAAGACTCAAAAGGGTAGCCTATTTGGATTAGGCAAACTGTCACTCATAATGTCACTAACCACTAACGAGCCATTTTCTATACTACCACAGCAACATTTCTTGTCCCCCCCTGAGGAATTCTCTGCTTCCCCTACATAATGAAGGACTTATAAAATGAGCCAGGCCACTTTGCATCAATATTATTGACAATCTTCCCCTATTTTCCCACTCACAGTTATTCCCTGTTGATTGCTATTTTAGTATAGTCAAATATTTGGGTTCCAGCCTATTGATGCAATCAATTGTGGGCTGAGATGCTTCCGCAGTTGGACTGCAATTCGCAAAGCTGACAGGCTCTCTGCATCCGTCATCCGAGCCAACACACCCCTTCATTCAATGGGAAGGTTCAGACTGTTAAATGATAGTTTTCTCCTTGTAATTCAGTGGGCTGGCTCAGCTTGTTTTCATGTCTGAATTCAAAATGATGAGGCTAGAAGGGCTTTTGCCAGTGAGTGTAGGCAGCAGATGGCCAGGCCCAGCTTGTGTTAGGACTCTAGTGGAGCTGGTGCTGTATGTTGACTTACCTGTTGTAATGTCTAGCTTTAAATCCATGATTTGTGTGCACAATTGGTTTCTTGTTATTTCCTTGTTTCACTAAGGCAGAGTCTTCTCCACTTGACAGAGGAAAGATCTTTCAAACCTATTCTCCCTTGTATCAATAGGTACCCAGTGGGTACTTGCATGCGCCATAATAATCCGATCTGTACCTGATTAAGTTAATACTCTGGCTATAGTCATATAAATCTCTTAGTCTAGTTATCTTAATCAGAGTAAGACGATAATTAATGTAAGCATAACCTGGTTAGCACACCTAGATTTCTGCTCAAACATGCTGTTTATTCGGCCATGTAAACACCTATGTCTGATTTCATTCTGTTTTGCGTGCATGTGTCAAAAAGCTCACAGTGCAAGTTGACCTACATGTGTGCTGCATGAATCCAAAGCAGCATCTTGACTCAGCTAATACCACTTGCACCAAGGCATTCTTTAAGCACATCAACATGAACTACAAAGAATACCAAAGAAGGAAACTGTCTTCTCTGAGCAAACTAACCAGAGCAAATCTACATAAACCAAAGTTCTTGGGAAATCACATTACTTTGAAACATATAAATCACCTTTGTATAATTATATACAGTAACCAGTGTGCTGTGTGCATGTAAACGTGCCCATTGTTTGGAAGTAAGATTGTGGCGAAGTTGCTCATCTAGCAAAGGGTTCCTATCATTGTCCGAGGCAGTGTATTGGCACTCCTCTGTCCACACAGAGTTGTGTAGGCAGTAAATGAATAGCTGTATATAATTTCACTGTGACCAGGTCTAGAGTGAAAGGCTTACCTTTACCCCCCCACTGGTGGCTGAAATGACAGTACTCTGAGGGGTCAGCTGGGGACAAGCATCCAAATTAAACGGT
Source organism: Gephyroberyx darwinii (assembly GCA_900660455.1). Classification (NCBI taxonomy): domain Eukaryota; kingdom Metazoa; phylum Chordata; class Actinopteri; order Trachichthyiformes; family Trachichthyidae; genus Gephyroberyx; species Gephyroberyx darwinii. Next base: position 33,017 of record CABFOQ010020865.1, read on the forward strand.
TAATGATTAGCTGCTTGACTTGAGACGGACCCATGGCACTAAAATGATGTGTGGGGCCCGGGCCAACCTATTTTTTGTTTGCGTGTCCAATGGTGGGAGGCCCGTGTTAATTGTCCTCTGTCACTTATATTTATTGCACTAATGCAAAGGGAAAATGTGGTGGAAAATTGAATGGGGTATTAGCTGTCAGCATGTTTTCATTAGAGGCGTAGAGAATCAAAGCAGACGGTGAGAGACAGCCAGGGAGCAGTGAGAGGCAGCTACGCAGGATAAAACCCATAGCCTTTTCATGGAACTGTGCTGGTGAGTCATCATCACTGCTCACACGTCATCAGAAACGTTTGTGTCAGTGCTGTAACGCCACTGAACCATGTACCTAGTGTTGGAGGAATATGTTCTTTATTAATGTTTATTAGTATTATTAGTATTATAATAGTGTGCAGTGGGGTGTAACAGGAAAGATGGAAAAGAGAGAGAACATGTCTTGAATGGGATCTGAACCCATCACTGTGTGAGTACTAGGTACGCCCCTTAGTCCGTTTAACCATTGGATCCCTTCTTTGAGGAATATGCTAAAGCAGTTCGTTAAAGGGTAAAGCGTAGTCACATTATCTTTAACGTAACTTAATTATTGTTATGTACGATGATAACTAAGGATGGAAATCAGCAGGGACCATGCAGTTTGAATTGAATTTGGAGCAGGGTGTTATGATTCTCAATGCAATGCTTTTAAATTCTGCAATTTACATTCTTTCCAATTGACTGCAGTAAATGATTTAATATTTCTAAGAACACAATTATTACACTATTGTGAAAGTGTTTTTTTTAATTTTTTTATAGATTGTTGGGGAAAAGGTGACCAGTAAAACCAAGGACAAAGGCCTTGATATTCCTATAGACAACAAGAAGCTGGAAAAGACTGAGGTTTATGCTTGTGAAATAGTTGAGGGAATGGGGAAGGGGAAGTTGATCTTTCCATTTATACCAAATACTTAACGTAAAATTTGACTTAGTCAATTTAATATATTGTAGGTATGTGATTTTTAACATGGATAGGGTTCTCTGGAATCAACTCATTGGAGGTATTGTAAATGCAAAGCATTCATACTGCCCGGTTAATACTGAAAAGATACCAATCATCCTTCTGTAATGTGCAGATATCAGAGACAAATACTGAAAATTAGATTTAGCTATGAAATTATTTACTTGACAGTGATTAAATAGTCTAAATGACAGTTGTTTGTTCAGGACCTGAATGAAAGATATATCCCCAGCAGCATATCTTTTTGCATAAAAACGCAGTCTGAACAACAAAACCTCACTGGAAGCTTTAACGCCTGTGTCTAGAAACAATTGTAGCTCATCTGCTTGCTTTTACATTGTGTCCGGTTGCCTCTATTTATTCTTCTTTCCAGCTCTAATTTTACAATTGTCACTGACATGAGCATTTTACATTTAGTCACTACTCATTTTGATGCGCTCACAGTGCACTAACATTATGACATGGAAGAAAGCATGAATCAGGACAGTGATGAAAAGTGGAGATATTAACCATGTATCAGTAGATTGCAGGAGCACTAAAAATATTGCAGTTTGGTAGGTTAATGGTCAAATTCCACTAATGATTGCTGATGTAATTACTGGTGTAATCATTCCCACTCTGTCTTGACATGAACAAGCTCTCCCAATCTCCTTTACCTGAAACATCTGATTGTTTCCTGCAGCTTCCATCATAAGTGATGGATTTTGATAGCTTCTCAGCACTGAATGAGGCAGAAAAGGGTCCCCTTGCTAGGTGTACGATGCACCTGACACCAGTCTTTACGTCACTGTAAGGCTCTGCAACCCAGACTTACATGTGTGATGACATGAGTGTCATTGCAGCTCCTGACTTGTCTGTCTGTCTGTCTTTCTGTCTCCCCATTCGTTGACCCTCCTGGTCCTTTTCCCCATTAAGACGATGCCATTCCCAGCGCAGCTTCCCTCCAGCCCTCAGTAGTTCCACTCTTCATTAGGCTCAGTCCCCTGCAACACTCCACAGGCCTTTCTCCCTCACTACTCCCCCTCCCTGCCCATCTGCCTGTCAGCAGCAGTTTCACACAGCCACTCTCCCCTGGCCCCCATTTCTGCTCCACCTCCTCTCTGCCTCACACACACACACACATACGTCCAGTTCAGTCCAGTCTGCATAGCCACCCACACACAGTCAGTTGACATGAATAGGGCTGAAAAGCTGTCGCGCATCATCAAATGTGCGAAGGCCCTTTTGAATATATGACTCTGCCTTGAATGCAGAGGCATTTGAATGGGTGGCTGCAGAATGCTCTCTGTGCACATAGATGAATGGGTCCAAGGCCAGCCAAACATGTATGATTAAGATGAATCTACAACAGGAGAGTACATAGGATGTGTAAGGCTAAAATTGATGCTACTTCTCCAGTTAATGGTCATTTCCTCTTATTGAAAAGGCTTTTCATGGCATTGTTATTGACCTATATCCTCACATTGTCATACATGTATAATTCTTTAACAGGTCAAAATGTTTGACATGCCTACAGAATGTGTATTGTGGTTGTCTGGTATTGTTGCCTCCACATTGGCCTGTCAGAAATGCTGATGCCCTTTGGGGATTTTGTTTTTTCTAAGCACAGTGTCAGGAGTATGGCTCACTGACCTTTTTGAGTTGGAGGCGAATTCATGAGACAAACTCTCTTCTTGTGTACCAAATGTGTGCATTATTGCATCCCAACAGTGCTCCAATTATGTGGCTTAGGGCTTTGTTTAAATTGGATTTTTTTTGTGATGTGAAAGAGTTGATGTGAAATGAGAGATGTGAAATGAGAATCAATGTATGAGTTTATTCTTATCTCCTCTGTCTTTCCCTCCTCAGGTCTAAGTGGACAGCCTGCAGACATTGAGAAGCGGAAAACAGTGTTTGGGCAGAATTTTATACCTCCAAAAAAGCCAAAAACCTTTCTCCAATTAGTGTGGGAAGCATTACAAGACGTAACACTGATTATCCTAGAGGTGGCAGCAGTAGTTTCATTAGGCCTTTCTTTTTATAAACCTCCAGATGCCGAAAGAGAACGTAAGCAACAATATTGCTCTTTCCTCCTCTTTTCATTGATTTGTTTTCCCATTAATACATATTAGCATACTACTTGGGTTGTTAACATGTACTGTGCTCTAGTAGTTTGGATCCATGTAAGGATTTTTTTTTTTAAAAAGAAATAGTTCAGTGTACCCGCATCATTCATTCAACCTTTTTTCATGGTGAAATGGAAGAGAATAAACCTCTCCCCTATATATTTTGCAATTATATTTCTCAATTTGTGTATTTAACTGTGCATTTGAAATTGGCTATGATGAGTTGGAGTTATGTCATAGTTGTTACATGGAACTTCACAACATCTATCAGCCAAGTCCCTCCAATCGTATTGTGATGCTCTGTGCCCCTGCAGACTGTGGGAAGGCCGCTGGGGGTGTGGAGGACGAGGGTGAGGCAGAAGCAGGCTGGATTGAGGGCGCCGCTATCCTTCTGTCAGTTAGCTGTGTGGTGCTAGTGACAGCTTTCAACGACTGGAGTAAAGAGAAGCAGTTTAGGGGCCTCCAGAGCCGCATTGAACAGGAACAGAAATTTACTGTCGTCCGTGGTGGACAAGTTATACAAATTCCCGTGGCTGAGATTGTGGTTGGCGACATTGCACAAGTAAAATACGGTAAGATGTGATCACCATCAATGTTATTCACTTAATGAAATGTTCATGGTTATGCAATGTCATGGACAGTATGTAATACAGGCTGCATAAGGAGATCAAGGTTGACATAAGATCAAGTGATCAAGAGGACATGCAGAAATCATAGAATAATTATAACTTTTTCTCTGCAGTGTTGCTCCTCCAAATTAAAGGCCTGTTTTGTCTGTGTGTTTCAGGCGACCTGTTGCCTGCTGACGGCGTCCTCATCCAAGGCAATGATCTGAAGATCGACGAGAGTTCTCTCACAGGGGAATCGGACCATGTCAAGAAAACACAGGAAAAAGATCCCATGCTGTTGTCAGGTAACTTTCTGCTCTTATTTTACATTTCTCCTGGCTTACTTGGTTATTGTTGCCAACAGACATTGAAAGTTATATTGGTGTTTGATCCTATAGAAACATGCTGCAATCCCATATATTACTGGATATCATCTTAATTCCTTTACTTGCTACTTAACATATGTTTAGGTTGAACAAAAAACATTTTACTTACTTTTGCTGAGCTAGGGAATTGATTGACAAACATAAGTCAAAACTAGCATTTTACTATAATTAAAAAAAAAACCATTTAAAATAATCTCCCCCAACTGCATATCTGATCTCACCATAAGTAAAATAATACATCAGTAAACTTTAAAAAAAAAAAAAAAAAAAAAAATTATTTTAAAATTTGTTTTTTCTCGTTTAAACAAGCTCAGCATTGTCTGAGATACCACTTGGTATCAACTTTATAATTTAATTGAATTCATAATTCCTCCCTATTTAGTACCCCAAGAATTCTTGCATAGGTCTCTGTATGTAAGAAATAGATATTGAATTGGATGACCATAATGCTAAACTGGATCAGAATTGAAAGATGAAATGGTGTCACTAACCTGGCAACATACAGTATAATCTGTTACTACCAGTCTAACATGCTCTAATACTCTAATAATACTAATATTTGAACTTCTAACATGTAGACCTCCATGGTCCATTCCAGGCACACTTGTGAAAACTCCTCCAACCATGTGTTTAACCATGTGTTTCTGTGGTCTGAGAGGGGATGTCAACTGCTTGTTTTGTCCCTAATCCCATTTTATGAAAGCAAGTTGATCCTTTGATCAAATGGCTTTCGTCTTCACTGCTCTCCTCAGTTCCCCAGAGGAACTGGGCAGGGATTTAGGCGAAGCGCTTCTTGTTTAGCTCCCCCAACTTTCTATTGGCACACCTCCAAGGTGTGTGTGTGTGTGTGTGTGTGTGTGTGTGTGTGTCTGTGTGTCTGTGTGTCTGTGTGTCTGTGTCTGTGTCTGTGTGTCTGTGTGTGTACTGCTGTATCATCTCCCTTAGCTCAGGTTATCCTCCTCCACTCTCATCCTAAGTCCCTCAAGAATGGAGGAAGGAAGGCATCCTCTAATTAACACTGACATGGGGGAACTCTTCAAAACACTCTCTACATCTCTCTCTTTTCAGTCTCTCACTTGCTCTGTTGCTTAAATGTTTCCTTTTTCTTGTGTTCTTGGCTTTTTCTCTGTATATTTCAGCTGTTTTCTTGTGTTGATGGGAGAGATGGGATGGAGAGAGAGAAATATTAAACTCTGGAGAAAGCCTATTGTAGCCTCTCAGATTTCCATTAATTCATTGAGACTGACAATTGGCTGTTGATTAAAGGCTGTTGATTAAAGGTTTGGACTATGTTTGCATCAAAGACAAGTGTTTCTGTCTCTTTCGACTTTGCTAGCATGCCGTTCCTTTTGTATTTGTTCCCCACTTTGAAAGCCTTTATTTATTTTCTCCTTCTTGTGTGTAGTTGAACACGCCACTTGAAAGCCTGCTTCTTAAACCAGCTTCTCAGTAAGCAAAGGAATCTGGTTGCACATCCAGTCGTCACCAAAATGTTTTATAATAGGAAAAACTCATGGCAATAAATAAGGTGGAAAATTTGGGTGGGGTTGAATCCACTGCCAAAGTATAAAGGGAAACATGGTATAAGTAATATTGGCAACATAGTGGCCAAGATTAAATAGGATAAGGCCAAAGATAAATAGTGTGTGAGACACCCACACAGTGCATTAGCTAAGCAGGAACACCTGGAACGTGTAGCATACAATTTAGCCAGATGTCTTTTCTCTACCTCCCTTACTGTTTTATCATCTTCCTCTATCTGAAGGCACCCATGTAATGGAGGGCTCAGGGAAAATGCTGGTCACTGCCATAGGCGTTAACTCTCAAACTGGAATCATCTTCACCTTACTTGGGAGTGCTGAGGATGACGATGATGAAGAGGAGAAGAGAAAGGAAAAAGAGGAGAAGAAGAAGCAGAAGAAAAGTAGGTTCTCCTTTCCTTCTTCACCCTGCTATTTCAGTTAGCATTGATTGATCCACATCAGTGGTTGACAAGTCTGCATAGCCATTTCCTTTTTTCCCAAAAATTTTGTGTCTCAAAGCAAGATTGCATCTTCTCTCTATGTGCCTTTGTGTTTGTCGGAGAGAGTGGAGAGGGTTGAGCGTATGCAGAAAAGTAGTGGTAGCAGAGTCTCATACACACAAAGGATGGGGGCTTATGAGAGAGTGCAGCAGCAGGTTCAGGGCTGAGCTGTAGCTACTATAGCTATTTCTGGACACAGAGGGAACTGATTGAGTCCTTGAGTTATTTTGCGGGTTTTGCATACATTAATTAGTTTACCAGGGAAAGGCTGCACCCAGTGCATGAATCAGCAGAGAGTGTTGTCTTACACAAATACTGAAAATGAACTTTGAAGCACATTTTTGTATGCTAAGATTATATGCTGTACTATGCCTGTACCACAAGGCCCATGTATTTATGGTATGGGTCATAGCAACTATAATTACGTTTGATTGTTGGCTGCACTCTAACCTGTTGTTTCATGTATGATACTAAAGTGTAGTTCTGCCTCTTAAGATCTGAAATCTGTTGTGTACAGAAATTAAATGCTAAGAAATGATTGTACTAACTCTTGTATAAAGACCACATTTGCATACCATAAAACCACAGCATTAGCTCTAGTTTATTGCCTTTATAAGAATTTCAAGGTCCTATCTCTGCCTTCATCAAGTCAAAAATAATTTACATAATTGGAAAATATTTTATGATGGTGGTTAGGAGTACAGCCACTGTATATTGCCCACCAATAAGTTACAGACTACATTTCTCTCTATGGTGTATTTTCTCCACAGACAAGAAGCAGGATGGATCAGTGGAAAACCGCAAGAAAGGTTAGACACACACACACACACACACACACACACACACACACATCCTAGAGCAAGTTTAATTGCCTTACGGCTTAGTGCCTATTTTGATTAGCCTTGGGTAATAATGGTATCTCCCTCACTGATTTAACAGCATTGCATGTTGGTTAAAGCTCCAAATTATTATTTTTATAAACCGCTGCAAGTAAAGAGAAGTTACATATTCATGCACATCCCCATGTGACTATATACTTCATACTGGCTGTCCTTGTCTGTCCATTGTACTGTCTGGTCCTTTCTCCTCTCTTCTCGTCCTTCCCTGGTACATCAAGCTTTGAGCGGCAGGTGCTGCTGAATCCAGTTATGGCGATTAGTGATGAGGAGATTAAAGCTGTGTAACAATTCTGGGACCAGAACATCTGCTTTCCCACCTTCTCCCTCTAACTTTCCCCCCAGCCCCCACTATTTAATTCCTAGTGATGTCCCAATCTGAACTATTCAGAGTCAACTATAAGACTCACAGTGGTGATTCTCATGATGATAATGAGGCTGTTTAGTGCTAGTTAGCCAGCCAGCTAGCCACTCATGTATTTGAGTGTTCTGCTGGGACTCTATGATGAGTGGTGCTTGGGCCTCTCACCACAACCCTGGCACTAGTCCCTGGTGCACAGATTCCCTCTGCCTGCCAGGAATGAACAGTAATCCTTTAGACTGAGATTACACAGGCCATGTAAGTGCAGAACAAGCCACAGACCACAGCAACCACAGTAGCACAGTGTTAACACCCCTCCTCTTCCTGCTAGAAACACACACAAACACACAGTATCATGCTAGTATCCATACCATAGTGGTAAGATGGACCGGGGCTGCCTATTCATGTAAAATCATGGCTGCAAAAGATAGACAAGACATCCACATTATGCATGGTGTTAACACCAGCAAAAGATAAGTGTGAAATGGAAAGAATTTTGTTGTCAGATTTCCTGTAGCAGCAGCAGCCTCCATGGCAGGAAGGCAAGCCCCAGAGCTAATGATTTTATCATGGGGAGTGACATGACGGAGATCAGCCCCTGCTGGCCTGCCGGCTGGCTCTCCTCCTTTTGCCATGAGAGGCTTTGCGTCTCCAAGGTTACCTGGTCAGATGAGAGTATGGGATTGCTGTCAAGTCTGCAAGTGAGGGAGGGGGTGTTGAGGGAGGTTGGTGCAGAGCTGGAAGAGCTTCATGGGAATTCAAATGGTGACTGCTCTGATGGTTTGATTCCTCAGATCCCAAAGCTGCTAGCCAGTTAACCTGTTCTGAGTCTCCAGGTGGGAATATGATAATTACATTCCCAAAACCTTCAGCTAATTACAACTTGGAATGCACTGCAGACATAATTACACTTACATTTCCGTAGGTTCTCTAAGAAAAGGGAAATATAAAAAAAGGTGTGCTAAAAGTGAACTTATCTTAACATACAGTGTCCCATTATCATCTACTTGAAATATTCCCTCAAGTTTTTTATTTTGCCCACAGTGTTCTGAAGTAACTTGCTGTGACTGGTTTGCTAAATCAGCATGAAGAAATAACTTACTCGAAAATTGAATAAAACCTGTTCTGTATCTACTGTTATTAACACCAACAGTATGAGAAATCTGCAGACAGTTTCTGTCTGCCTGAATGTGCAAGGTGAGATTACTCAAATACACTGTTACTTGACTATGGAGAGTTTATTAATTTAGTGGTCGAACAACTAAAGTTCCAAATACAATGTTTAGTCATTTTTTGCAGATGTAAACATCTAAATAGAAGAATATTAGCTGGTCACATTTGTTGTGCTTTTTTCTGTTCTACTCTGGTCTCGGCAAAAATAATCTTCAGGCCAGTGCTCATCCCATAATCCTTGAACCTTTGCATTTCCCATTTGTTGTCACTGTCTTGACCTTTTCCAATATGAAAATCTTGAGCACAATGTGGTTTTGTATAAATATCAAATTTTGTAAATTGTATCAAAGTATGTACTTCACCTGACACTAATAAGACTAACTGTCAGTCTATTGTATTTAGCAACTTCCTCTTGCCCTCTTTGTTGTAGCTAAAGCCCAGGATGGTGCTGCTATGGAAATGCAGCCTCTGAACAGCGATGAAGGAGCCGATGCTGAGGAGAAGAAGAAAGCCAGCCTGCCAAAGAAAGAGAAGTCCGTTCTCCAGGGCAAACTGACCAAGCTAGCCGTTCAGATTGGCAAAGCAGGTCGGTAGGACAAGCAGCAGTGGATATTACCACAGCTAAATACTGTACTGTGCTACATCCTAACTCTGTAAATTAATTCTGAATGGAAAAAAGAACATAATTAGAAATAACTTGATGGCTAATGATGTTGGCTATTTTCCACTGTGACCAATCACATTTCTGGTTGTTGATCCTCTTCTCTTCCTCCCTTTGTCCCTCATTCACTCCAGGGCTGGTAATGTCAGCCATTACTGTTATCATCCTGGTGGTGCTATTTGTGGTAGACACCTTCTGGATCCAGAACCTGCCCTGGGTCAAGGAGTGCACACCGATTTACGTCCAGTTCTTTGTCAAATTCTTCATCATTGGTGTCACTGTTCTGGTGGTGGCTGTACCCGAAGGCTTGCCGCTGGCCGTAACAATCTCCCTGGCGTACTCTGTCAAGGTACAGTCTCCTAGTCAAGTGACCCATGCCACTGCCAACCGGCTTACACTTTAGCCTATTAAAGCCAGCAGGCCAGGCTGTTAAGACACTAGAAGGAGACTTGGCTAACTGATACCCTAAAGCCAAGCCATGATCCTGTCTGCTGGAGCTGTTGGCCAACAGAGGGCTTTATCCAATCAAGGAGCTATTAGATTCAGTCTTGCAGCCTTTGAACACATGTTTCTTTGGCTTAATTTAAGTTTTTTAGGAGTCTTGGTAGGGGGTACATAGAAGGTTCAGCTCATAAAAAGCATAAACGATTGTCAAGTTTTACATTTCTTGTTGTTCGTACTGAATTCAGTTGCATAATAGGATATATTACTCCTCTTTTTCCTCCAGAAAATGATGAAGGACAACAACCTGGTGCGTCACCTGGATGCCTGTGAGACCATGGGAAATGCCACCGCCATCTGCTCTGACAAGACTGGTACGCTCACCATGAACCGCATGACTGTGGTGCAGGCCTACATTGCTGATAAACACTACAAGAAGGTCCCAGAACCTGAGAACATCCCCTCCTCCATCTTGGACTTACTGGTCCTGGGCATTGGAGTCAACTGCGCCTACACCACGAAGATCATGGTAAGCATGAGAACACAATATGGCTCTATAATATAGCGGTGCTCTACATTGCGTGAATAGTAGTTGGCATTCTGATGAATCATGAGTAGCCACTGATTTAAGCATTTGCAGCAAATCCATGTCGAGCTCATGAGGATTCAACTTGCTAAGTGTTTTTTGCAAATTTTATTGATGAAACTGTAATATTAAATGTGAGCAGTTATTCTCTTAGCTGCCAGTGTTTAACTGTATCTCTCTCCCTCTCCCTCCCAGTCTCCAGAGAAAGAAGGCGGCTTGCCACGGCAGGTGGGTAACAAGACCGAATGTGCCTTGCTTGGCTTTTCCAATGACCTGAAGCGTGACTACCAGGCTATTCGCAACGAGATCCCTGAAGAGAAGCTCTACAAGGTCTATACCTTCAACTCAGTCCGCAAATCTATGAGCACCGTGCTGAAGAACGCTGACGGCAGCTACCGCATGTTCAGCAAAGGGGCCTCGGAAATCCTCCTCAAGAAGTAAGAAGATCTGTTAAAAAAAAATCGGCTTTGTTGTTCATTCTGCTTGATGTTGAAGCTTTGTACAAGTAACAGTGCCATACAACAGTTTTTACTCAGAATATCCCTTACGTTTTGTAATTGTTCCGGTTGGCCAGGCTTTGCAGTAAATGATGGCTTAAGCAGCTAAATAGTTCAAGTGCATCCCGCCCAAGCCCCTTACTTTACGTCTTAAAAACAGGCACTGAGAAAATGAGCCGGTAACTACTCTGTAAGCCTCTTAACCAAGCAGGCTTCTTTTTAACCCACAGAGGGCCTTGGCTGACTGCTTACTGCTGCGGCCCACAAGTTAAATGCTTTGTCTTCTCCTCTGCCCTTCTCCTTTTTTCTCATCTATTATTTTTCTCCTTTTACCACTCTTCATCCTCCTATCTCCCTCTTCTCACACATCTCTACACTGCATCTCTCTTATCATCTTTCTTACTCCTCCCACTCCCCCTTACTTTATTTTTTCCAACCTCCTCTATTTCCCACTCTCTCCAGGTGCTACAAAATCCTCCCAGCAAATGGTGAGCCTAAGGTGTTTCGACCACGGGACAGAGATGACATGGTAAAGAAGGTGATTGAGGCCATGGCCTCAGAGGGCTTGAGGACCATCTGCCTAGCCTACAGGGACTTCCCTGCCTCAGAGGGTGAGCCTGACTGGGACAATGAGAATGACATCCTCACTGGACTGACCTGCATCTGTGTGGTGGGCATTGAAGACCCTGTGAGAACAGAGGTGAGTATCTGTACAGTTTGGTGTGAGGATGCACATCGGCATGAGGTCTTAACAACACACATCTGAAGGAATGTTTTAGCTATGCATAACCACTGAAGCTTCCCCCCTTTCTCCCTTCCTTCAGGTGCCAGAAGCTATCAGGAAGTGCCAGCGTGCTGGCATCACTGTGCGGATGGTCACCGGGGACAACATCAACACAGCCCGAGCCATTGCCACCAAGTGTGGCATCCTACAGCCTGGCGATGACTTCCTCTGCATGGAGGGCAAAGAGTTCAACCGGAGGATACGCAACGAAAAAGGAGAGGTAGGCCGCAGCACCATACCTCAGAGACTGTTGGCCACCCTCTGAAAGTAGTAAATGTACTTGTGGGATTATATTAGGGTTTGGTTTCATGTTTCTAGATTGAACAAGAACGCATAGACAAGATCTGGCCCAAACTACGAGTACTGGCTCGCTCTTCCCCGACAGACAAGCACACATTAGTCAAAGGTACCTCATTATTTTTCTCTTCATGGATGAAATGTTATTATGAGTGTCACTAATTTATCAGTTATTTTGGGCTTCAGACATCTCGTACATTTCGCATATATCTGGATCTGTTCCTTCTGCAGGTATTATTGACAGCACAGTGATAGAACAGAGACAAGTTGTAGCAGTGACTGGAGATGGTACAAATGACGGTCCTGCCTTGAAGAAAGCTGATGTTGGCTTTGCCATGGTAAGTTCTCTCTATTTGCTTCCTTCTATTACATGTATACCTATAGCCAGTGGTGCACATAAGTGGTATGCCAGTACGCATGCGCAACCGAAATTAAAACGGATTGAAATTGAAAACGGGTGATATCACGAACTGAAGTAAAAATCACTGTTGCATTGTTTAAGACTAATGTTAATTAGTGCATTAATGTTAGCTCTAATGTTACATCAAAGCTTGCTTCTTACGATACACAAACAGAGCAGCATCAAAGCTAGCTAGCTATGGAGACAGACAGTTCATCGCAGGCTCAACCAGAAAGCAGCAAGTACATCGACCACACCACTCTTTGAAATGGCTGGGGAGGACGATAATGAATTCGATAGCGACTTTGATGAGTAGGCAAGCCTAGTTGAGATGGACCTTTTTGGCTTTTGAACAATAGGGTGTCAGTAAGTCACCCAGTAAGGGATCTTGACTGTTGAGTTTAGTTTAAAGTTATACACAAGATATTAATATTTCACAATGAGTTCTGAAGCCTTGATGTGGAATGAGAAATACAATAAATATAATCTTTTTTTTGCATTCACTTAAATAGCCAACTTTTATGTCATTGCAGTGGACAGATATATAGATAGAAGATAGAATGTGTTTTGTAGGTAGAAAGTGAGTACTAAACAACATCTGATGGTACTCATTTGAGAACTAGACCAAACAAAATTATGTGCACCCCTGCCTATAGCATAACGTCCCAGTCATTTCCATAACGTCAAAGTTAGTCATTATGCTGTGGCCAGATGCAGCAAGACCTTTTATCGTCTCTTTGTTGTGTCCAGGGTATTGCTGGCACAGATGTAGCCAAGGAGGCATCTGACATCATCCTGACCGATGACAACTTCTCCAGTATAGTCAAGGCCGTCATGTGGGGACGCAATGTCTATGACAGCATCTCCAAGTTCCTCCAGTTTCAGCTAACTGTCAACGTGGTGGCTGTCATTGTAGCATTTACAGGAGCCTGCATCACACAGGTAGGCACTCACATAGCATTTCACTTTAGTGAAATGGCACTGTCTGTTTTGTGTGGCTCTTGAGTAGTAGTACCTGTGGCTGCCATGCTGCAAGATTCCTTTGGAATGTTGTCTGACTCAGAAAAGATACTGTTTGAGCCACTGGTTGCTTGACAGCTACTAATAACTATGTAAATGATAGAATGAATTGTTTTACCTCAGGCATCATAGATATCAGCTATAAGTTGTCTCATTTTGATTTAGATCCCATATTTGATTTTAGATCTCCAGGCAAGGGTTTACATTTTACTTACTTTACTTACTGCTCACATTGTCCTGTTCTAAATAGGAACAGTGCCGCACTGAGTCAGCAGCTGTATTTGTGAACACTTGAGAGTACTGTGTTGTTTTGAAGCACAGTGTGGGCTGGTTTAAGACTGTTCTCAAGAATGATCCACATTCTGTATTTCACGGCTATGGTAGATGGTATGTTTGCTCTGGATTTTTTGGGGCCAATACTGATTGCTCATGTCATGTTAGCGGAACCTGCTGATACCGATCTATTTAGTATTGAATATTCACAAATCTTTTAAACCCTCTGCAACAAATTGTAGAATACAACTGAAGTGGCATGGAAACTGGAATGTGTATGCAAGGGAAATGGTCAACAGTCTTTAACAGCCTAAGTTAAATTACATTTTGTATTTGCAACAATTTAGTAAAAAAAACTATAATGACTGAAGTTAGATCTTTTTACTGCATGCTCTGTGGCTGGTGAAACCTTTCTGTACCCCAAGCCCTTTGCCAGATTGGGCAGCAATCAGCATAATTCACTCTTATTAGCCTATTTAGAATATAAGAAAAAAGGGAACCCACAGTAACATCAGCCAAATACATTTAATTATAAACACAGGTTTTAGCAAGTGTTTTGATTTACCTGCTGGCTTTGGTGAATAAAGAATTTCAACATCTTTTTGGCTTTTTAGGCTTTTTTAATTTTCTTAGCCTCACATGTTCCTGATGCCGTCGCCCATGCAGTATATGCATGAATACCTCTTGAACCTGAGCAGCAATGATGGCCAGTGGAAAGATTGCTGTAAAAAGACTAATTGTTTAGCAGAGTAGCAGAGTCCTTGTGCCATAACCCTCTATCTTCTGGTATCATGTTGATGCATGTGAAGAAACTTAAGTGTCAATCAGTTAACTTGGCGGTACTTTTAATCACCTGCTAACAAGCATGCAGCCTCAGACATCATGTCAAAACACACAGTCCTCACTACCCAGAATACCATGGACTATGAATTTGTATTCTGTTATGAAGCATCCAGTAAACATTCTATACTTTTTCCACATGCAAAGAAAAAGGATCCAAGTCAATTGGAATATCCCTAATAGCTAATGGTGAATATCCATGATATGTGAAATTCACACTATGTGTCAGCTGTGTGACATTGTGTTGGTGTAATTCTTTCTTTCTGTCATTCCGGCCCCCTACACTCCTCCTAATCCCCTGTCTGCCTCTCTCTACCTCCAGGACTCTCCACTGAAAGCAGTCCAAATGTTATGGGTCAACCTGATCATGGACACCTTTGCTTCTCTAGCCCTGGCCACTGAGCCCCCCACTGAGGCCCTGCTGCTGAGGAAGCCCTATGGCCGCAACAAGCCTCTCATCTCACGTACCATGATGAAGAACATTTTGGGCCAGGGAGTCTATCAGCTAGTCATCATCTTCACGCTGCTCTTTGCTGGTAAGAAGCTGCCTGTAAGCATAGGTCTCTGTAGATAAGTAGATGAGTCGATTTTTTTTTTCTTTTTGGAAGTTGCGGGTGCTGTGTGTATTTTGTGTGTTGAGGAAAGTTGGTGTGTTTCCTATGATTTCATTTTAGTCCATCTAAAAACTTAAGGTGCCCCGTCCTCCAGCCCATATCTATTCTTTCTACCTCGTTACAGCCGTCACCTGTAACACCAGCATGTTGATGTAGGACACAGGTGCCAGTTGCAAACACAATAAAGAGATAATTAAGAGCCAAGTATTGTAATGTATTCATATTCATGCTTGATAAAAGATTGTCAAAGCTTTACTACAGATTCCATTGTGATGACTGCTGCCATTTAATTATCATGAAATAGGTTATAGATTCTAACAGCACTACAAGTAACAGTATTTAGTGGTGCACCAATTGATCTGCCACTGTTATTGACCTACAGGGGATCAGCCCTCTCGGTTATCGAAAGAAGAATATTTATATTACCCATCAAGCAATGTGTTACATTATATCTGCTAGTAGTGAGAAGCATGACATAATATTGCACTAGTATAATACTGGTTCAACTGCACTACAGCTTGCCTAGAAAGACATACCAATAGAAAACCAACAGGAAATAATTCTAAAACATAATGTACAGTATATAAATGTTTCATTATATGGCACTGTGTAACAGAAAACTGTATCAACTCATCATCTAGTGAGAGCATCCATGCACAATTCTGTTCTAGTGAGATTTTTACCAATGAATAAACCTTCAGTGATTCCCATTAATTACCTAGACTGTGGCGGCCCGCCATAGTCTAATTTGTCCCGCCACAGTTTCATAATGAACAGAAAATATTTTTACCAGGGCTGTCAAAGTTAACGCAATAATAGCGTGTTAACGTAAATTCGTTTTAATGCCACTATTATTATTTTTTTTTGACACATTAACACAGCTACGGCCGAGCTCCACCACCCGCGTCGCGTTGTGTTGCCATCAGCGGCATGGCAATTTGCCGTTCTACTAGCCCTGATCCAGGACCCTTTGGGAGTCTTTCATCATATGGCTGTTTACTTCTCCGATAGGGTCCTGTCCTGCTCCATTGACTTTTTACTGCACGAAAGTCAGCGAGCCCGATAACGAAACCAATACGTCAAATTTCACTGACCTAACCAGATGTCTGTAATCCTTCACTTGTCTACTTGCAGGGCGGCGGGTGGCGCTCCATCTCCTATACACAAATAAAAAATAAACTTTTATACCTTATTAAAGACAGGTATACTCCAACAGTTCCATTGTATTGAAATCCAAAATTCTGTCCTGCTCCATTTACTTTTTACCACGAAACCAATACGTCGAATTTCACTTACCTAAACAGTCCATAATCCTTCACTTGTCCGGCACTTTGCGCCCGCACAATCAGCAGCGTGCATCTTGCGCGGACGCGAAGTGCTGAAGAAGAGTTCGAGACGTCTGTCAGCCATCTTGGATTTCGTTACAATCGAAATTTTGGAGTATACCTGTCTTTAACAAAGTATAAAAGTTTATTTGTGCATAGGAG
>CABFOQ010020867.1:5109-15517 GCA_900660455.1 Gephyroberyx darwinii
AAGGGAGGGTGGGGGGGAGGGTGAGAGAGAGAGAGAAGAGATAGAAAGAGAGAGCAAGACAGAAAGGCATAGAAAGAAAGAGAGAGAAGGGGACAGAGAGGAAAAAAGAGAGAGAAAAGCATAGGAGTGAGTAGTGAGAAAGAAATGATTATTTTGATTAGTTGTGTTATGTTAAAAGTACTGTATAAATATTGTATAGTTGTATACATTTTCTTTTTCTTGTGTACATTTTATATTCATTCATTTTAATATCCAGGAGTGCTCTGGCAACACAAGTAGACTTGTCATGCTGATGAAGCCATTTTAATACTGAAAGAGGAGGGAGAGAGGAAGAGACTGCAAGAGAGAAAAAGAGAGGGAGAAAGTTTTTTATTCAACAAGGTTAGTCTCTAAAAATCTGAGATCTGGCCAAGAAAGCAGCATCAAGACAACCATTAAAAGTTGCAGTGTACAAAATCAGAATACAGTCAAAATCACATAAAGGTGCTACATGTAGCATTTTTAAACAATATATCAATCTTGTCGAATAAAGTCTGCATTTGTTTCCTCTTTCACTTTATTGAAAAGGATAAACATGTTGGAAGTAATTTTCCATAAGCCTTTCACTCATTCCACCATCTGCCATCGCAAGAAACTCTGAAAGCTTCAGCTCCATTGGCCCTCTTCCAGTTTTTCTGCCATAAAGCAATCTCCCTTTGTGCTGTATAGCAATCCAGCAGATTTCTTAAAAAATCCAACCCAATGGCACCCAGTATGCAGCGTAGGAGCCGGTAAAGACTGCCAATCTTCTTGGCGATGGTCTTGTACTCTACCCTAAGGTGTGCTGTGACAATCTTCTTCAGCATTGCTACAGGGTCTGTAGGACCCAAACCCCTCAGCTTGTTACTGCAGGTCAGCCAAATGGCCAACTTGGCCTGGCCAAACAGAAAATGCATCAACACGCTTACTCCCTTTTGAGAGAGAGAGAGACAAAGAGAGAGAGAGAGAGAGAGAGAGAGATACACAGAGACAGAGAGAGAGAGAGAGGGAGAGAAAGACTGTTTTGCACTGGGTCCCCCTCACACAGCTCAGGCACTTCCTTTTTCCCATTTCCTTATTGTCACTCATAATTGTACCTCCAGATCTCATGGCAAAATAGTCCCGTCTTCATTTGTATTCTAATTTCACACTTGAAGTGGCTGAGGAGTGAGATATGAAATTCGGAGTGGATGTCATGAAATGAATTGCCAGTCGCTCTCTCTCTCTGTCGCTTCAGGATGTGGAGACCGTCCTCAGATCGCCCTTAACCCTTCTCATTGGTGTGCACTTCCTTCCGCCCTGCGTGGTATCGTGACATTTACTCTTCCCTCAGCCGTGTTTGACTGTTCTTGCTGCTGTTTGTATCTTTACGTCTTCTGTCAGGATTAATGCTTTCCTAAAGCTGCATGGCAAAAAATGTCCATTTTAACTATTTGATCTCATATTCTGTCAAAAACCTATTTTCTTTACAAAACAATGAATAATATGCTAGTGGAGTGGAGTATTTCTGTCTAAAGCAAGGCACATTATTTGGAATCTTTTCTCAAATCAAGTGAGATGATCTTGCAGCAAGTGGAGTAACCTGCCTCATTTGAAGAAATTGTCACTGTGTCACTGTGTCAAACAAGGGATTGTTGTTGGCAGGTTTGTACACTTGTTTTGAGTCTGAATCCAAAATGTTATCATTTGTTAGAACAACTATATTTTCCTTTTAAGAAATTCTGTCCTGAATGTTCACATTTTATTTTAGTTTAAACAGCTGAAAAAAACTGAAGAGACTGAAGAGACTGAAGAGACGTAACGTTGTTTACAATGCATTTCTTCAAGTGGCATTATCTTGAAGCCTCATTTCATATTATTTTCACTTGTTTTGAAAAAGTTCTTGAATCAAGTGAAGCTGCATAGGAAACAAGTGAAAATCACCCGTCCTCGTTGCCTCGTTGGATTCTTCACTTGTTTTAAGAAAACTTTTAAAACTGAATCCAAGATTAAATCACTTTTTGACACTTAATCTGTAATGCATTTTCATTGCTGCAAACTATGTGCATAGTTCCAGATAAGGATCCTGTGGCTCAAGTCATTTATAAGAACGAGATAAAGAGAGTAAGAGTGAGTCATGGTTAGCAACTGTAACAACATTCATTTTCATTACAACTTTGATTCCCTTATGAAATGTTTTCAGAGCTGCAAAACTTGGCCATAAAACATTCATTTTAGTTTATAAGAACAATAAATCCAACACATGCGACACAAAAGTGCATCTCAGTTGAAATGATTGAACTTCCACTAGAGAGCAATGCATTTTTTCCATTAAGTGCTTTTCTTTGCAGAGGCCTTGTCCGGATCCCTCTTAGCCCCTCCCACTGGTGTGGTACCATGACATTTACTGTCTCGCCAGCCATGTTTGACAGTTTTTGCTGCTGTTTATATTATTATATGCCATTGTTTGCCTGTATCCTGCTATGAGTCATGCTATCCCTACCGTGGAGATGTCAGCTCATATGGAACATATGGAGAGGGTGTGAAAGATGTGTAAGGTAAGTGGGTGCAATGACTCAGCTACCAGGGATGTCTGAGTCCATGCTGAGAGGCTTTTAAGGCTTCAACCTTTCAAGAATTTTCTGCGTAGTAAGATACAAGATACAATACCATCTATTGGGGAGAAATTCAGTTTGCAAGGCCACAGACACATCACACACAATAGTGGACAGCATGCAACACATTCACAAGTAAACAACATTCACAGTTGGGCCTTTGGATCATAGATACCTGCACAAGCCATCAAATTAAGGCATCACCCGACCACGGAGAAATTAACAAGGCTGTTTTTTCCATCATCTGAGCACAGAAAAATTAATAAGGCTGTACTTTTTACAGTCACAAGTTCTACAATCTAATTTCTTGGGCAGGTGTCACAACTATGAAAACCTTTCACAGACCGTACAGACGGCTCGCGATTGCTTGCGTGGTTCGTTGCTCAACGGAACAAATTGTTCATTAACTGTGGGCCTAATGCTCTAACAAATGTTCCAGGAACATTGCTGCGGAGGTCCACACGAGGATGGAATTAAGCTAATCAAATAAGCCTCCAGTCAGGTCCTATCAGACAGCTCCAGACTGCAGCAAATGAGCCCACGTCGCAAAATTTACATTTCATTTTCCCCAGGGGACAGCCGGGGTCCTGCCCCGCCCCTCACTTTTCCCCCCAATCAGCATCTGGCTGCTGGAGGAAGAAGAGGGAAATGGGAAAAGAGGGATGCAGTGGTTCCTGGCCACGCCGTAAAGCCGTTGAACCTCCCTCGCCGCTTCCTCAGCACGCTTCTGATGAATAAGGGAGTGAAAGTAGACAAGAAGACAGCAGGGGAAATATTTGCTGTTGTGGCTGGAGCGCCACTCAGATCCCACGAATGAGGGCCGAGCATATTTGCGCAGCTGCCCATCGTCTCCCAAGCATTGAGTGTGTGTGTGAGTGTGTGCCCGCGAGAGTGTATTTGTTTATCAAAGTCAGTATGCCTGTGTTCAGTAAGTTTTTTGTGCCTGCAGTTGTGTGCTACTGTGTGTGTGTGTGTGTGTGTGTGTGTGTGTGTGCGCGTGTGCAAGTATATGTGTGTGGGCACTAGTGTGTGTGTGTGTGTGTGTGTGTGTATGTATCCAGGGAAAGAGTGATCCATCTGTCATCCTTGGATAAAAATGCCAGAAACAAGAAAGAAGAAGAGATTCTGGGAGGCTAGGGAAGGAAGGGGAGCCAAACAGATGCCCCTATAACTCCTTCGTTGTCCCCTTGTCCCCTACCTTCTTCCAGATGTTCACTAACTGGTCACCTTCCCTCTCCATGTGGACTGCTGGCTTACAGTCTACCCCCTGCAAATCTGTTGTTTTCTTGTCATGTTTTGAAGGGATATTCCCCTTTGTAATAAGGAGTCTGAATGTCCCCCACTGTACAAACACAACTGGAAAGGCAGAAAACAAGATGGGAGATAACACATGCTCACATTTTGCACAGCCCACAAATTTGAAAGTATTGGTAAACCAAATATACATTATTGAAATTAAATTAATGAAATGGAATTGAATTAAAATTGAATTGGTTTTCCTGACTTAAATATGGACTGTTTTGTACTGTTTGCATCTTGATGGTGGTATCGAGCTGAGACATGACCTCGGGTCTCTGAAACTGAATCGAATTCAAATTGTAATCGATCAACGTACAACTTCTAATATGCTGTACATCAAGTGTTATGTGGTTGAACAAATAATACAGGTTGAAAACCTACTTTTTCAAACAATACAACCCTGACCCTTCCTCTTAGCATGTGTTTATTTGTTTTGTTTAGTTTTGCACTTTTACTTTAGCACTGGTTCTGCTCTTAGATGCTTGTTTGGGGAGGAGATGCACTAACAGTTTCTGGTGACTAGTAGTTCTCTTGCTTACCTATGTTGAATGCACTTATTGTAAGTCGCTTTGGAGAAAAGCTGCTAAATGACTGTAATGTAAAATGTAAATCTAATACATCAATGTTGCTTTTTTTCATTATTTACACCAAAATCATTACTGCCATGTATGTACCTTGTCGGGGAAATTCTTCTATCTGAGAGAGAGTCGCTGAGAAGAATTATTCAGTATAGATGCCATGAAATCGCAAAGCAAGCAATATTTTCCCCACAACCTTGTAGCAAAAGTGAGCGAACCCGCTTAGTATCAGGTAACATCTACAGGTATAATTCAGGAAGGTGGATCAGTCAATGCCTTGGAGGAAATCTTCATAAACATCATTTTCACTTTGGCTTTGATGTCAAGTCATTAATGTCATTAATTATTTAAAATGCACTTAAATTGGCTTTTGGCTATGGCCCATTTATTAATAGCAACATCAGAGTATTGAAAACGATATTGGCTTAATGACTAGCTTGATGTCCTCAGTTAAAACATGCTCTGCTTCACATTGTATACAGGTTTCTCCAAGACAGTCTTCCTACTAAGCTTGATGAGAAAATTAGCACTGACAAATTACTCATTATCAGGTTTAAACACGTTAACAGCACGGTGATAGGATAGCGTTCTTTTGTTTGCTCAGGAACCTCAGCATTGTGTCAATCACTGAACCAAATGAATGCCAAACCGTATTTGCTGTGAAGCCAAATTAGGCCTCTGATCTCCGGCCCAAGTCCTGTGCTCTGCTGTCACTGGGCATTTCGCTCTCCCAACCCTGCGGCAACCTGGCCACCGCTCCACAAGGCCTCTCAACTCTTCTCCCTCCTGGATCCACAATCAACACGTCTCCCCTACCTTCCTCCTCTGCTTACACCTGATGTGTCTTGTAAAATAAATCCCTGGCTCTTTTTCTTTGATCTTATTCTAAGGACTTTGGGATATTTATTACAGGTTTTGTGTGGGCGCTATGGCTTTGACCCCTTATACTCCCTAGTATTGGTTGCTTATAATGTGGGCGATCTAGGATATGAATTTGACTGCTGCACTCAAGTTGGATAGGGCCATCAGCTAAATGCGGAAAATGTAAATGCAATGCCACAGCAGTTTGGCTTTCCATTGCCATTGAACACTCCCACGCAGCACTGGGCTCTCCAGTGCTTTTTGAAGATGAGCTGAACAGCAGAGGAATTAAAAAGACATTATTCAATTCATCTCTCCAGTCTCTTTTCAAAGGTGTTAGAGGAAAAAGATACCGTGGGTCCATGGCATATACCAATCAAGAAATAGTTATTACCTGTGTGTGTGTGTGTGTGTGCAGATCTCAGTCAAAGAAGATTTGCGTTAGCGTTTATAGTAACATACTTGAAGCACCAGATGGGTGGAGATTTGAAATTTTATGAGACTTTGCTGTCAGGGAAATCAAGGCAGTTGGCCTTCACAGAAAAGTGCACTAAATTTACATTTCCATTGTGTTGCCCTAAGTGATATTTCAAGGTTAAAACAATGCACAAAATAAATTATTTACAAACACTACTTGACTAAGACCGTATATATCACCAATTGTCACTGAGAGAGCGGGTCTTCTACCACCACTTTACGGTGAGACCATCACTCTCACCGTAAAGTGGTGGTAAAGCAGAAACGTTAGTTCTCCAACCACGATTAAACCTCAGTGAACATGAAGAAGCACAGAAAAAATGGGCTCAAAGGAGGTTGACTCAAGTGATGAAAAATAAAATATATGTATTAAAAAAACAATACATAAAATGATAAAATGCAATTCCCTTCATTTCTTTAATAGCCAAAATAGTTGGTAGTTGCTTAAACTCCCCAGCACTGGCTGCAGTCTACAGAGTGCCCTCTGATTTTGTATCTCCACTGCAATTTACAAGGACTTTTGTTATTTCACTCTTAACGAATCATTAACAGTGATTAACAGTGATCAGTGCGTTCCATCATTCTGCATGCTGTCAAGTTAAGGGGTCCTTGCAAGTCATTCACACATTGTTAGCTCAACGGCGCTTTTTGTGTACAAATGTTAACGCTCACAATTCAGAGGCTGTTGATCTTGACTTCATTACCAACTTCAGCTAGGCAGCGAAAGAGTAAGAAGTAGCGGGCCAGCAGGTTACAGTGCACCCTGGAGCCGTCACAAAAATAATGACTCATTATTTTTTAAATTTCTCTTTTTTCTTTTTATAGTTAAGTGGCTGAGCTGATACGGGTTTGAACTGTGGCCCTGGTCAACAGAAGCTTCTTGCCAGAAGTCACAGCACAGGCTAGCATTTTACTTCACTTGCTTCAAGAAGTGCTTTATGTCCACCTCTCCCCTTTGAACCATATCCCCTCTCCCATATCTTCCTTCTCTCCTCATTCAATGATGTTATTATCTTAGTATGAAGCTGAAAAAAATCCCTTCTACATCTCCCGTTAGTTATTATTTGTTTTATGTATTTGCCCTGTTTCTATTTTTCTTCTATTTCTCTACTGCTCCTCTCTGACCCTTGCACTCCTTACTATTAGTAACAGTTTATTTTCCAGGTCTGAAACTTCCTAGTAATTTCCTAGAAAGGAGTTGATAACTGTTAATTTCTTAGGAAGTTTCCTGGAAAGAACCATGACACATGGAAAGTAAATAGAAAAGTAAATTGGAAAATCTCCAACTCCAACTCCAACTGGCTCCAGCTGCAGCCATCAAATCAAACAGCCTTTTGGTAGGCCAACTTAGCAACTCTTTAGTGCATTGCTGATAAGGCTGCCAATGCTAGGTTGTGTTGGACTCCACTGTACAGTAGCATAGCCTACAGGGTGTTTTGCCCAATGGTCAACATGTCAGCTGAACAGGCAACAATAGCTTATGTCTGTCTTCCTGTAAGTACAATAATTCAACAAATACTAACAATAACTTCTTCCTCTATTTTTCTATATATAATTACATTAATAATTGCTTGGGTTACCAAAATGACTTCTGCCTCTTATTTTTCCAAATAATAGTTTATAGTTTGGTTAAAAGCGTCTGCTAAATGACTGTAATGTAATAGTTTTTGCAGTTCTTTCCAGGAAATGTAGTTTCTTAGCACCACCAAGCTGACCTCTGAGAGTGTCAGCTAAATGGCTAAAATGTAAATGTAAGACCACTACTGCTAGTTGTAGCTCATCCCTCTACTCGACCCATATGCCTGTGACTGCTGTCACTCAATATGAGTGCCCCTGTCCCCTAGAGGACCAGGACTCTGGCCTTTGATGATGAGGTCACCATCCCCACGGTGAGACTGTCCTCTGAGGGCAGCAGGATGTGGTGTAGATTGATGAGGCGTGTGTTGAAGAAGTCGGTCAAACAAATGCCTCTGGTAAAAATGCTATCCTTTGGCAAAATCAGGCACTTTTGAATTAGCTCAATCAGTAGCTCAGCCGTCTGTCATGCTGACAGGCACAAGACTCTTGGGTTCAAGAAGAGGTAGAGACTCACCCCAAGAGGAAGCTGTAGTCCTTGCTGGCATGAATGACACGTGTAGCTTCATTTCCTAGAATGGAGAATGAGTTTTAGTGATATCACTGGGAGCTTGAACCGGCTGCCAAACTTTGGTATTATCTGACAGACAGGGAAAGAGTCCTGAAATATTCACTCAAGTAGAACTAATGTTAGCTCCCCAGTGAGCAGGCAATATCTGAGGATGTACAAAACCCGTTGATATCACGGCCGTCGGGCCATGTGGCTCCTGGACGTCCACTGACAGAATCAGTTGACACTAGATGTTGAGAAAAGACTTTATATGATGCTAAGAAAGGACTTTATTTGGCCCCAACCACAACCTGGTGTGGTAACTATCATGAGTTGATGACTGACTTTTACGGTCATTGACAGCACGTGCATGAAGATGATGTATGTTTAGGAGTGGAAATCATTTTGGCTTTAGCCGGTGAAGTTAGACAGCGTTAGCCTTAGCTAAACGACAACCATTCTGACCAACCAAGCTGTTAAGCTAGTCTAGCTAACAGGTGCATGTGATCCTTACGCCATCTGGAGCTCTTTTGACTTTGACATGGCGTACTAGACAATGTCTGCCTACTGGTGAGTGTCAAAAATGCTATATTACTGATTTCAATCACTAATCACTTTTCTGTCTTCGCCATTGACTTGTCTTTCATACTGCACCAGGGATAATTACATCATATCCTATGTATTGGTAAATGTCATCTGTGCAATTATTTCTCTTTATTGATTAGGCTCTTCACTAATCGTCTGATGACTCTTTTCAATATGAAGGGAAAGAGGAAAAGGGATAAGATAGGCCTTGAGGGCAGTAAAATGTAAGCTCAATTTCATAGTCTGCATGCAGCACATGCTTTTACTTTATATTAGATGACATTTTCAAGACTTGATGTTATTTGATTTAGATTTATATCTGCTAAATTCTGCGTGTTTCACACATGAATACATTACAGGGTTCTACAATTGTGTTTTCCAGGTATGGGAAAGTTATGGAAAATTGTAATGATTTTTTTTTACCCCCAGTTATTTTTTGTTTAGAAATGCACAGTGTCTCTTTTTTAATCAAAAAAAGTTGTGAGTCTTGATCCATTTTACTGTGAATTGAAACGGTATGTGTTGATGTTGATCAGCTGAAGTGAATGCATTTTAGACATTGTTAGAGGCTACTTAACTTTTACAAGGTGATTGGTCACAATTGCCACTTAAATGGCTCAGACTTGTTCACCAAATTCACATTGCTATCTAGATAACTTTCAGTGTGTAAAATTACATCCGAAAACAGACATCAATACAACGTCTCGAAAAGACCCATAAAAACCATTCATTCTACATTGTGTGGTGGCCAAACTGATACTAAATCCAGAATGCCCGTGTGACTGTAGATGACAAACATCATTGTACTTGCTTCTCTTCTGTCTCCCAAAAAAGTAAAATAAATAAGTAAATACATAAAAGGTAGAAATATTTGCACACACTTTTAAAAGAACTTCAAAAAGTAGCATTACTAAAATAAGTCCTCTTGAATAAAGTAACTACAGTAGTGATTATTGACTCTCCACATCAATTATGTCACTGTCAATTTTTCCATATACCAATTATGGCATCCTGTAATGTCCTGTGGTGAGCATTTCTGCTGTAGACAGTATAGTACGACGAGTGACAGCAAAGATGGGAGGTTGACGTGACAAAGGTCAGGGGTCAGATTCCAAACCGAAACATTATGAGTGTTTGGTTTGCACCTCAGTCCGCCAAACCACCAGATTCTCCCTCTTTATTTCATGTCAGTACCATAAAGTTGCCGAGAAATAGAAGATAAATGGGCACCGAAAGACAGAACAGCAGATCGCAGTACACTGTAGCATTACTAATTGTGTACATGGATACACTTTGTACTCGCATCGCTAACTATGTGTGATAGCTCCTCAGTTCATTGCACTAGTAGAAAGCATACATTTTCATGACATTTTGTTCGTAATCATTATGCAGCAGTTGTAAATATTTATACCTGAAATAACAGATATACACCATTAAACTATGCTTTACTTGTAGACCAAGGGAGAAATGAGCTTTTGTGTCAATAATGTAATGATTCTGTGTTTCTGCATTGATATTCCACTGTCTAAACGCTGATGACAATAGGAAAGCTTACAGATGAATGGGATTATGTCTTTTTGTGTATTGAAATAAGTATTATTGGATAGTAATTCAATTCTGACACGGATTACCAATTCCTCATTCCTGCTCTATTAGCTGTTATATTTTCCCTTGGAGCGCAGTCTCCAGCCCACATTCAAAGTGATAGCTAGATGCACGCAAGTACACACTTTAGTCATGCACACATGCGCACACACACACACACACACACACACACATTCTCTCTGTCTCATACACACACAACAAAACACATTCATTATATTCTTGGCCCGCGGAGAGGATACTAAATATTTAACACTATCAATGCCACT
>CABFOQ010020873.1:1809-13356 GCA_900660455.1 Gephyroberyx darwinii
TCTCTCTCTCTCTCTCTCTCTCTCTCTCTCTCTCTTTCTCTTTATATACACATCTCTCCCTCTCTCTCCATACTCTGCTCCTTCATCATTTGGTTTGGCCTGGACTTAGCTTTCACGAAAGCCTGCTGCTGAAGGTGAATCAATTTTAGGGAGCCTTTTTTCAGTGCTCTCCCAAAGCAGAGGTTCACAGCTCGCCAGTTGGCAGCCATGCAGCTAACTGACTACATGCAATTTATTAGAGTCGATTGGAGCATCTGCAGGGCCTTTTGTGTCCCTGGAGAGTAGAGTGGAGTGGCAAATTCAGGGGGGGGGAGGGAGGAAAGGAGAGGGTGATGGAGAGGGGAAGAGAGGAGGAGAACAGGATTCAGATTATTAGGCTGCTTTTGAATCCCAGTGGAAGACAGGGGGAAGTTGATGGAGGTTTCAATCTCGGCTGTCATTCACAGACGACGGAAGGTTAGCTGGCCAAAGAGACGAGGAGCGGGAAAAAATGAGAGTCTGCTGTCTCCCTGCACGTCATTTGTCCCACTTACTGCTACACCCGCTTGAAGAGGTTGTCATGTGTGTGTGTGTGTGTGTGTTCATGTGCATGTGTGCATTTTGAGGCTTGTGCTTGTGTGCGTGGAAGTCTTTGTGCAGCCTTGTCTACAATGTCTGATGTTTGAAAATGTGTGGGTGTGTGTATCTGTGTTTCTAAAGGCTATCTTGCCAAACTTCTGCCACTCCAGTGCTGCCAAAGCTCTAGACAGCTGTCCTTTGACTACCACACACACACACACACACACACCAAACACACAAGCACACAAACACAGTGATCCATTGGAGGAAACTGAATGCCTCATCTCATGCATTATGGAGGTCTGGAGAACTGAGGAACTAGCTGATTACTATTCCAACGGCATACCGAGAAGCACATTGTCAACAATGAGATAATGCAATATATAGACATCTGTGGATCAATAACAGGTATGGAGTCTGAGTCAATACAGAGAGCAAGTTATCAACGGGAGAAAGAAACATTTTGTGTATCTGACCTGTAAATCTAGTTTGTGTGTGTGTATGTGCTCGTGCGTGTGTGTGTGTCCATGGTGTGTGTGTGTGTGTGTGTTTGTGTAGATTGTCCAGATTTGATGGCTTGCATACATCCTTGAGCAAGGACACCCTTGAGGAAGCAATATCTCCTCACAGTTGGACTGACCTACAAGAGACGCAGGGGTGCTTTAGGAAGGTGTAAGCTTCAGTGTGTGTGTGTGTATGTGTGTTTCTGTGTGTGTGTGTGTGTGTGTGTGGCAATGACATACAAGGATAATGATGGAGCAATGTTATTGTAGAAAGTAATTCAATCCATCCTCACACCTTTCAGGCATCAACCAAAGCTAACTACCAAAAAAACACAAGCAGGAGTATTGATGTGAAAGACGTAAAACGGCTGGGTAGTTGAGGAGCCATTCTTCAATACAAGAGAGCAGTGTGATTTTTCTTTTTTTTTTTACTAGGAATGAAGTGGTTTACAACATTTTCTTGGAACAGTCTTCAGTGTTTGGATTTGATCTGTTTTGGTACACTGGCAGAATAAATGCCATTGCCATCTCTAAAAATTGCTCTTTTTTTACAGTCTGGGAGAAGTGTAATCTTGTTCTGCCATAAGACTTGTGAGAAATGAAATAAAGCAGCGGACAAAAGCTGGCACAAGTGGGACACGATCGCTAAGTGGGTCAAGCTTCTATGTAAAGGGGAAAGAGGTTGCATGTCATTGAACACAAATCAGATGACGCTTAACTTGTCTACAAGAGCTCTCGTGAATTCATTCCAGGCTTAAAAATAACTTGTTCATGCCAAATTTAGGATTTAGTGTGGCGACAAGAACCACACTGCACATCGTGTTGCCCACATCCATGCAATGTTAAAAGCTCATTAGTGGTTCTTTCTGGGGAGGAAAGGTGCTATATACGGCTGCCACTAAGAACATTCAACTCTCTATGAGTGGCAGGGTGGTGCAGTGGTTAGAGAGGGCAAGCATCCACCTTGCAGGAGTGTGTTTTAGTCGTGTTGTTCTGTTGCAGACCTGAGCTCTGATCTCCTTAGAGGGGGCGAGCTAGCCCTGATACAGGACCCAGGACAGGATTCCATTGTAATGAAATCCAAGATGGCTGACTCTTCTTTGGCACTTTGCGTCCGCGCAATAAGCAGCGTGCATATTGCGCAGAAGCAAAGTGCCAAAGAAGAGTTTGAGACGTCTGTCAGCCATCTTGGATTTCATTACAATGGAGATGTTGGAGTATACCTGTCTTTAACAATGTATAAAAGTTTATTTGTGCATAGGAGATGGAGCGCCACCCGCCGCCCCACAAGTAGACAAGTGAAGGATTATGGACATCTGGTTAGGTCAGTGAAATTCAACGTATTGGTTTCGTTATCGGGCTCGCTGATTTTCGTGCGGTAAAAAGTCAATGGAGCAGGACAGGAGCCTATGGGAGAAGTAAACAGCCTGTATCAGGGCTAGGGGCAAGCATGACATATCCTTATAGAGATCAATAAAGTATGACACTATTATTTATGTGGTTCTTAACTAGAATGCATGTTTCTTCTGTAATGTTTCCATTACTTTGTGAAAATAGACGAAAACCGGAGAGTCTCATCCTCATTCTTCTATTTCTCAACTGTGTACCCGTCAAACATTAAAAGATACCATGTATCTCCCACCAATGTGATCACGATACCAGAGCAATTTCTCTGTTACCTCTACCTTCCACAAAGAAATTACATTTTAATAATTGATTGTTAGCATAATTGAATGCCATGTATGTCTCCAGTGAGGGCAGTGTGGGTCGACAATGTGTTTGTGCAGGTGACATAACTTTGCTTTACATTTGTTTTAATCAGTCTTTAATAGTACTTTCACAATACAAAGCTGACCGATCACTGATTCAAGGTCTACGTAAAGTGACACTCTTCAGTCTCCACCATAAATATTTATTGTTATTCAATGAATTGAAATGAAAAACAAAATGCCTGAGATGCAGTACCACGTGAGGACTGCATTATAATGAACCTTTTCAGCTTGTAGACAATAAACCCACTGTTTACAAATGTCAACAAATCAAGCCAACATGCCTTAGCGTACTTTATAGCAGATGAAAAGCACTTTCTCGATGCAAATAAATCCATTTTATTGTATCCCCACCACCGTTTTTACACCTTCATCAGGGTGACATGTGTTTGCATTGTAACCTGATGAAACATATTGTTGTTGATACAATCAACAGTTTCATTTCCATGAAGAGAAGAATAAACTTTTCATATGTTTTGTTGCACTTTTTGGACCGATAACCTCACATTTAGTTTTTCTTTTTTTGTTCATGTTTTTTTGTTTGTTAGTTAGTTTTGTTGTTGTTCAGATGATGTTTTTGCTCATTGGCCTCTTCTCTATTCCAATGAATTCACACTGGGATATTTACTGATTTAAAAAGGATCCAGTTTCATTAATGACCTTGTGATGTGAGCATCAAGACACCCTAATACCAATACAGTACTAAAATGTGCGCGCACACACACACACACACACACACACACACACACACACACGGTCAATACTAATCCTCACCATGTTATTTGTTGTTCTGGGGGAGTTGTTCCCCATTTCATCTCACTCCATCTGACCTCCTTAACTGGAGGGGGATCAAGATTGTAAACCTTTTTTCCATTTGTATTGTTTGCAGAGTATTCTGAACCCAATTTAATAGGTTTTTTTTTTTACTTTCGGGAAAAAATCCCCAAAATGAAAAACAAGAATAGAATAAGAGCTTTATGTGTGAATTGCATTGTTACCATAATATACTTGGATGTCCAATCTAGTCTGCAGAAGGATCGAGGGGGATAGAACAACTTTCTGAACTAACGTCAACTGCTTCCTCTTGCCTCTTGAGTGAGGAAAGCAGTAAGTGGGAGAAACTACATGCACAGGAAGACAACCATTTCTTAACCCTTCTCATTACTCTGCCCGGCAAACCTCTCATCCAGTTTTTCTTTTCTCTTCATCTTTTCCTTGAGTACACTCCCATAGCAAGCATGAGGCTGAATAATTAAAAAGCTGAGAATTATTCTGGGCTTCTTGAGCTTCTTGAGCGTTAGCATAGCCGCTGATGAAAAAGCTAACTCTTCCTCTAACCACCATGCTTCATTTTCCCCTCCACTTCCTCCTCTCCAAGGAAGAAGCGAAGCACAGTGGGAGCGCTTACGTAAGAGCGTGAGCAAAGAGGCTGTAGATGTGAAGACAATGATATGATTGGAATTCACCGACAGTTCACGGTTTCGACTCGGACGCAAATTATAAAAAGAAACTGAAGACAACTGAAGAAGTCAAGTGTCGGAAAAAGTCACAGCTCAAACAGGAGCAACTGACTGGCTGCATCATCCTTCTTGATCCTATCCCATTATCAGCTCTGTGTCATGTCTAGCTATTGTGAAAACTAATCCACACCCAACATCTCTCCTGTTTGGCCATTATCATGTGCTGCTATTTTGACAAGCCGTGATAAAACACACTCTCTCCTTATGCTGGTACACTGACAACTGCTAGTATGAGTGTCCTAACCCAGTGGAATCTGTGTGTCATGAGTTATATTACGGTGGCCCAGAAGACTGACGATTATATGGCTGTGATGACAAGTTAAAAGCTCAGAACAATAAGAATCCATCTATTCAGCTTCTGTGCACCAAGAGCAAAGACACATATATCAACACACCCCACACAAACACACACACACATACGCACACTCATGCACACATGAATTCGCACACAACTCACATGTTCTGCAATGTTATGCAGTCCTGATTTATACCATACCTAAGCATGGCCATGTTCCAACATCAAATCAAGCTACTTTGGTTGGGTGAGGTTAGGTAAGGTTTTGGTCATGGTTAAATAAGAAATCTTTCACTGGACACACACCATACACGCACAGACACACACCCTTTTTCAACGTTTCACTCTGTGGGTAGATGAGCCCAAATGAAGCAATCTCACTCTACTCACACCTTATAGGATATCACACTGAGTGTGTCAGTCTGAACACGTTACCTTGATTAACAATCTAAAAATAGGTCCAGCGCTATGATGAGTGCTTTCTCCTCTACACAACACTGAGCAGGGAGACAACTATATGTTATTGCTCCTCCCAAACAACTGATAAGCTTGGATACTGTAAGATACGAGGTGAACAGAATGGATCACAACAGTATCAGTACACGTTCATGGGATGGGATTATATGGATCATTGTGTAAGTCATTCCACTAATCAATTATACGTCCCACATCATTGTTTGTAAGATTATTGTATAATCTTAAATAGAAGCAGATTTTTATTTTGGAAATAAACCTTCTTTAAATACATTTGACAAGACTTGAATTTAATAACTATATTAAAGTATATGTTATAGTATATGTTCACCACAGCCAGCCCACACTCTCTCTCATTTATTTCTGAGACAGCATGTGTCTATATGTATGGTTTTATTTTTCCAAGGACATATACGACCACAGACACAAAGGCATACTGCAAGCAACTCCATTGAAACGTAATACGTTTTTGCTAATCTTAGCTCATTTCCAATAATCGTCCTTGGAGCAAGTGGATACACAGCAAGATTGTGTGTAGAAATCAGCACTATGCCAGTGGTTATAGAAGTCCACACCTGCCACAGTTAATTGAACTCTTTGAGAGAGTTTTAAACACCTGTCCCAGAGACATATCAGCTCTATGAGTGAACAAACAACTCTCCAATCGACATTTGTCAACTCCAAACAGTTGTCACTGAAAAATCAAGACTTAACTCACACTAGACAATTTGCTTAATGTACTTTGGGAAAAAGTCAAGATTACAAGGTAATGCAATACAAATTTAGGAATAAATAGAACACCGTAGTAACACACACACACACACATTCAATTTTAAGACAATACAAATCAAATCAAAATTATTTGCTTTGATTGGCTTCACAATGTCCATAATATGAAAATAATAAATGGTGGCAAGCCGTTTGCCTGCTGTACTCCCTCGTATCACATAATAGGGCAGTGGAGGTTTTCTGGGTATAACACTCAGTGGGTCCAGATACAGCACCCACTCCCTGCTGCTCCAGCTGAGTCCCCCTCTGACAACATGTGATGATGAATCATGAGGCCTAGTTTATCATGAGGGAGTTACTTATGACTTGAGTTTGAAAACGATACAGTCAGTGCATCTCCCTCTATAACATGTACAATTGTATTGGAGGGGTTCAGGGTCTAGCAATCTCCCTCTGAAAACATAGTGTCGAAGGAGTGTAAGTGACATTGACAACTGAGAGTCCGTTGTCTTTGGCGGTGGGGAGGAGTCAAAACAAATCCGATTCTAGTTCTTGTAACTTTAGCTAAGCATGATGGATGTCTGTGTTCTTTGCCATCATTTTCCTTCGGTGGTGTTCATACCATTTAAGAACACATGAAGAAATAAATGAATATGAGACACAGTTGAGACTCCAGTTATCATGCTAGGCTTTCCAAGCATGAGTAACTGACGGCTATCAGACATCAACATCCGTCTCCTCATACACATAATTTCCTGTCATTTCCTGTCTCAATTCAAATGGTTTTGTTCTCACTTGCCCAAACAATCCAAACTAAAGGAATAAATGCTCCAGGGTTCGAATAAAACCCTCCAAACATGCTTGGTGTGAATGCGTCCTTACACATAAAAAATAAATAGAGCAGTGAAACCAGTGAGCTGAGAGATGCTTCATGAAACAGTAGGCCAGCCGTTTAACCCATTTTGATTCGTGACTCTGTTTAATCCTCGCTGCAGCAGGGCCACAGCCTCAGGTCATTATCGAACAGGTAGAGCGAGGGAGAGAGAGAGAGAGAGAGAGAGAGAGAGACATGACAGAGACACGGGGGATGAGGGAACAGGGCATGCGAGAGGGAATCAGTTCATAAGAGGACAGGTGTGGAGCTTATCGCCCTGCAATGAACGAATGGCACGACAACAATATGTTGTCAATTCCCCACGCTCAGCTCACTGACAAGAAAACAAGATGCTACTGCTTAATGGTTAGACCTGCAGCTGGAGGGAAAGGGCTGCTGCCTGATGGCTAAACATCCACCCCATCATTCACTGTCACAGGCAACAGTGAATCAGAGGCCTAACTAGTGTGCTGGTTTAACCTGGGGGAATTGATTACACGCCTGCCTTCCCTTGACATTTGGAGCACTATTACTAATTGCACAATAAGCAGTGTCTCTATCATTAATAACAATAAAGGCAGTATATCTTTGGTGATTTGTCACAGCTTATGTGTGTGTGTGTGTGTGTGTGTATACTTTGATGCATGCATGTCACTCCATTTATCAAGATTACATACTGTAGATTATGCTTTTGTCACAAGATGTCCAAATTCTGAGAGACATAACAAGATGCAATAACCGTTCAAAAAGCCCGGAAGAAACATTGTTGAGTGAAAGGATATCGTTACTGAGAAAGGGGGGATCTGAAAATGGTTCCACAGCTGCAGTGCCTTGAGTGTGTTCAGATGGCTCTGATCAAACACAGCAAGAATTACAGTACACACTAAAAATAGGGGATGCATTTGGTTGAATGATTCAGCTTTGAGTTTTTAGATGAGATGTTTTGCAAAAAAAGAGCTGAGAGAAGGTTCTTCCTATAAAACACACCAATGTCATAGCTGATTTTTAGTTTTCATCCACTTGTTTTTGTGCATACACTATTCCATGCATGTGAGACAGCTGGAAAAAAAAAGGGTGACACATCAAAGGCTTGTGCCGTTCATCTATATGGTTTCTCTCACAGGGATAAATATAGGTGGTGAGTTGACAGAGAGAAAAAAACAAAATCAAAGGAAATCAAAGGAAAAGAAAAGATTGGATGGGGTGCAAATTGGCCAGAGAGACATACATACAGAGGTATTGAACTAGAATAAATGATGGAGAGAACGAAGCAGGGAAGCCATGCAAGTAATGAGCTTAGTCCTGAAAAACAAAACCAGGAAATAAGCAAGGAGTGTGGCTAGGCAGACTATTCTGGTACATGGAAAGAAAGCAATTTTAAAAAAAAAGAGCATCCAGGGAACAAAAAGTCAAAGTTTGGGAGACTCTGCAGAAACCTGTTGTGCAGACTATTGATGAGATTCAAAGAGATCCTAAGCTTCCTGCTGTGGGAACAGAAATAATGGAAGTCTAAACCTTCAGTCAACATTTACTCAGACACCACAGCACACACAGCTTATGAGTTTTGACTGCACAAACCTGCAGGAATCTGTAATGATCTTTAAAGCATGTACGCTTTGTTTTACTCACATAACATTATATGTCGATGGTTGTATTTGTTTGGGGACAACTGCTTTGCTTGCACAGAACTTTGTCAAGGCTGTGCATGCTAGCTTGTTGGTGATCATAGTCTAATTCATAACGACTGTCACTGATGTCCCTTTATTTACGGGTTCTAACTACAAAAACATCTGAGTTATTTCAGGGATACAAATGATTCCTTACATACAATGAAATTTAATGGAAATTACTGAAAATGAATGACTGGAAAAGTAAAGTTTCCTATATATTCTGGAACTGAGATCTGGTAATGTGGCAACCCCTCGTGCATTTGTTGGCAGCTCTTGCTGGAAGACCATTGTGTATTTACAATACTGACATTAATTCCACTTAAACCTGGGCATTTTAGGGAACAAATCATTGTAATGACGTTATAAATAAAGGCCAATAAACATGTATTTTCAGATGCATTGTCTTTACAAATCTCCAACTCAACTCAGCGCTTGCTATAGATGCCTGCATGCCCGTAAAATGACTAAATGCTAAGTTCATTTTACTGCCACTATCGGGGTATTAACTAATAGAGGAATAGATTGGCTTAATGGTGCTTTTATGTTGCTGAACAATAAATAATAGCTATCCAACTCTTAGCTAAGGCAGGTTCATACAAAGATAACTCTCTGCTTTGTGTTTGGCGACACCCGTGCATGGTAACCCACTATCTCTGCCATTATGGATTAAATAAAGGAGCAGACAGATTGATGGTGTTGTTCACTATAATGCTTCTGATACCACAGCGGCACAATGGCTCTCACAGGGGCTGCTAACATGCTCTGACTCTAATGAACTATGGCAGGGTCCTTTCCAGAGCAGGGTGGACAAGTGGCTGCTTCCAGCCATTACAAGTCAAGTTGGTAATGGTCCTCGTAGATGGGCCTCCAATGTGAACCGAAGAGCCATGGGTGCTAAAGACATGAGGGATTCTGCTCCCACTCACACTTCAGACTAATTAGGAGGGAGAATGTCACTGTTTAAGTGTGCAACAATAATATGGTTTGCTGGAAATATATCCGCGGTGCTCTGGTGTCTGACCATGGAGGGTGCTGTCTTACTGAATCAGGTCAGTCAGATCTCAGTGGAAGATTAAGTTCGAATGCTGTTTTCAATGTCTTGTATTGACATGTTAAAGATGTAGGGTGTTTCTAGAGGGTTTCTATTGTATGGTGAAATGCCAGAGGTACACTAGAATATTGATTAGTTTTCAGTGAGTAGCAGTAGTAGTAGTAGTAATACCATGAATGGTCATATGTCTGCATCCATAGGAAAAATAGTCTCATTTTAAGAGATTGTTGAGTATACTGTATGAAAATAATCAGTAATAAATCATCAATGTTGTTCAAAGGTTGTTCATTTTAATACGAGTATGGATAAAAATAAGAAGGACATACTATATAAACATCCTCAGATTTGTACTCACTCTCACAGTAGTTTATTTAAACAAAATGAGCAAGAACCATTAAGACATGGCGTATCTTCCCAAAGAGACTTGTTATATAACTTTATGTCATATATTAATTCTCTAGCACCATATTCTTCAAGGGTCAGTAGACCGTCTGCATGTTCCATCCACAAAGCACTGGGTGGGTCCCTAGTGGAAGAAACTTTTCAATTAACCAGTAGGTTGAGTAAAGTACAGTTTGAACATATGTGTTTGTCTCATGTTTTATCAGCAAGAACAGCTTAATCTTGAAGCTCTTTCAAAGTTCAAAGACAATGTTAAGATAAAGATTTCCAAACATCCACAACCTGTGACCATCAGTTCTTTAAATTTCCTTCGTAATGGTGACAATAAAAAAACACTTAGCTGTAGCATCAGTGCACTCTCCTACAATTGTAAAGGCTGAGAACTCAAATACAAGTCACCGAGAAATTGATAAAGTACTATGAAGTGCACAGACTGGACTCAGCTCCCTCATCTTGACCTACGTAGCATTTCAGTGGAGGAGACTGGTGCTCTCCCTGCTATCTAATGTGTGACATACAGTTCCTCTTCTAATATGAGAGGAGCTATAACAGGCATGTCGCATTCTTCTTCTTCTTCGAGTAAGCTGGTTGATGTTCTTCTTATTTTTATTTTTATTATCTTCTTCTTCTTCTATCATCATCATCATCACCACCCTTATCTCTAGCAATGCAGCCACCACCTCCATCATCATTTACATTAAGTGAATTGGTCCTGCTAATGAGTAAACACCTACCCATATGTTACACACTGACAGCATTGTTAGTAATGACATAGATTTCTCCTTATCGGTATAAAAACAATCCACTTGATGCCTTTTACTGCATTCAAGCGGCATACGAGCACAATCTAAATGGATTACTAAGGCTCTGCAGGGAGGCACATGTATCTAAACATACCAGCATGAATAATGCAAGTTGGAGCATGGGTTATTGTAGCACTCTACTCCCACAATCCATCTATTCTTCCCTCCCTCCTTCCATCCCTCCCTTCATGCCTCCCTCGTGATTTTCCCTTGCAAAAGCTTGCTGTATTTTCTCTGAATGATGCATGACTCAAGTATATGTAATGTATACAGATTCTACGCGTGTGCTGCTCTTTTCCCTTTCTTTGCTGAATCTGTTGATAAGCTCTTCAGGTGGAAGTGGGGAAAACAGGTGGAATAGAGATGTCGTAAAAAGAAAAAAAGGCTATAAAAGTTAAAGGAGGATTCATTACAGAGTAAGTGGGCTGAAATTATAACCATTTGTATAATGGGCATCGTGCATCAAAGCCTGATGAATGAGGGATTAAGATGGAAAATCAAAACAAAACAAATGTTTTTTTTTATGGTTTGTGGCATCAGAGCTGAGTTATATGTCGCTGCCCATCTTTCGCCGCAGGTTGAAAACAAACCTGAAAACCCACCTCTTCAAGAAACACTACCCTGACCCTTCCTCTTCTAGAAACACTACCCTGACCCTTCCTCTTCTAGAAACACTACCCTGACCCTTCCTCTTCTAGAAACACTACCATGACCCTTCCTCTTCTAGAAACACTACCATGACCCTTCCTCTTCTAGAAACACTACCCTGACCCTTCCTCTTCAAGAAACACTACCATGACCCTTCCTCTTCAAGAAACACTACCCTGACCCTTCCTCTTAGCACTTGCCTATTTGTCTTCACTTATTTGCCTGAGCTCTTGTTTATTAGCTCTTGTATA
>CABFOQ010020877.1:3795-16185 GCA_900660455.1 Gephyroberyx darwinii
CAGAGAAGGCAGAAATCTCACTGTGATGGTGAGGAGCTCATCAGCCACTAGATAGATCTATGATGTAGAAAATATATTGGTGAACATTTACACAACCAAACCATACTGAGCCATGCCAAACTGAGCAGGCTGAGCAGGAATACACAGAGTTTGGGGGATTTGCTGTGCTTTAAAGTGTATGCTAAGTGTTAGCATAGAGCCTACTATCACTCAATGGCGTATTGTTTTGTTTTGGGCACCCTTTGAGACTGTAACAGTGATTAAGGGCTATACAAATAAAATGTGATTTGATTTGCTAAAGTGTTAGCATGGAGCCTATCTAACTAATGGTGTATTCCTTTAAATGGTCACAATTTAAAGGGGTGCTTGACCGAAGAAGGGGAGCTACCTTATTACATGCATCATTTCATACATACAGTATAATAAAACAGTCAAGAGTCTTCAAATCAATTACATTGGATGGTAGGACAAAATAGAGTTAAAGTGTATGATTGGTCAAAGGCCCCTGTAACAATTTTTTATATATGTTTTTCATAAGGTCCAGGGTAGTTCAATCAATATTTATGAACATGAGCAACTCTCCCAAAGGCAGAAAGCAGAGAGCTGAGACTTGAATCGATAAAAGTTGTGGCTGCTCCATAGAAAATGAATTGGACAAGATGGTTGAGGTGACTGGGAGAGCACCCAGGGGGATTTTTTTGGTGGGGATGAGGGTACATTTTCTGGCTTCGAAATGAAAACACCACCCTAGGATAAAGATATACAACCTCTAACAGACATTTTATGGGTCCACAAAAACAGCCTCCCATTCTTTGTATCTAACCCACTCATGGCTGATGCCTGCCCCCTTATTACCACCCTCTAGCTGAGCTCTGCTATTCTCTAAGTCAGTGGTTCTCAAAGGTTCCCTGAGGATCCCCAGGGGTCCTGGAGGGGGTTCCAGACGGTCCCCAGCAAAATGAAGAATAGTAGAATTTATTTCACTAGATATCATCCTGATTAGAGAATGTGAGAATGACTACCCACAATGTTGTACAATTCAAAATCAACAAATCTTCCCATATGGGTCTGTGAGGCAAGTCTTATCCAACAGAGGTCTACTGTGAGTCTATCTGGGGGTTCCCTGACATTTGAGAACCGCCGCTTTAACTGGCCTGAACCTCATCTGTAGCTGAAGTCCCACCCCTAAATATAGCCTTGTACAGAAAAGGTCAAGTATGTCTAATTAGGCCTGCGAGGTGGATGTGACTCTAAATCAACAACGTGACGCCGCGCTGCTAATTGCCGGCGACAAATAAAAGAGAGGCCATATTGACGACGCGAGAGTTAACGAGACGTGCTATTATTGGCAAGGCGGTCGTCCATCTTTCAGCGCACCTCTCTCCCTTCTCCAGCTATTGACCGAAGATATTCTTCGTCCACCGAATCCTCCTTGCTTATACATCATTACCAGTGGCGATCAATCACTGATTATTAAATGAAATGTCCATTAAGGCTGAGGGGGTATTTCCATACCGGGCGGCGGGCCAGGGGGGGACTATGCCGGAGGCAGCTGGTACCGCAGACACCGGAGTGAGAGGAAGTCAGGCCACGCTGCCATTTCATACGCAGCCGCCGACTGTGAAGCTCGAGCTCGTCTTTTTTCTTTTTGAAAATCAGAAATCGCTTGAAGTTCACTTGACGGGCGCCGGCATGCGGCCGATGGGAACACATACACACACACACGCACATCCTCTAAAATAGTCCTGCCTGAACATACGCAGACACATACACACACACTCAAGACACACACATGCAAGATCTTCCTCTCTCTCATACACACACACAAACTTATCCTCCCAGCCAGACATACCCCAAATATACACATATGCTGTGACACACACACACACACACACACACACACTCTCTCATCTCTCCCTCTTTCTCAGTCTCACTTGCTCATTCCTCCCTCTAATCCAATCTTCCCATTAAGGATTTAACAGAATACATATTCCTTCTTTGGGAAGTAAAGTATAAAAAGCATGAGCTTGTTTGTTCTCACTTTTTTTTCCAGGGTTCCCACTGCGTAACCCTGATGTAGAATTCCATGACTTTTTCATGACTTTCCACAACTACGCCTGGGCGCTTCCATGAAATAAAAATCTTCTCCCTTGCTGGTTTGTTAATGTTGTTTTTCTAAAGGGGGCTAAACATCTAATGCAACAAAGTTGGAAAATACATTCTGCTGCGTTCCCGTGAACTAAAATTCCCTGATATTCCCCAGAGAACTTATCAAATTCCCTGACTTTCCCTGTGTGGAATACCCCTCTCTAAAGTGTTTGATATTCCAGAAATCTGTTATCTGTTTGTTTTTTTGATAGATAAAAAAAAACTTCAAAACTAAAATCAGACGCTCCTATCTCGCAAGGACAGATGGAAGGGGAAAATAGGATGAAGGGGTTGATGGAGGGGATAAAATAGCGAGATGAGAGAGAAGAGAAGCATCACCCGTGGCTTTGTAGCGTGGGGGAATCTGTGCTAGATACACGCTCAGCCTTCAATCAAACGCTGCAACAAGGAGATTGCACACAAACACACGCAATGCTGTATCATTCATTAAACGTAGCTAGGATCATGTATTCTTTTGTGTGTGTGTGTCTGTGTGTGTGTGTGTCATCTCCTCATTCAGGTGTTCGACTGAAGGCTGATCATGAGGTTTACTCCCTCTTTCTCACACACACACACACGCACATTTAAAGAACCCTGATAACGTTGTGTCATTCATTACACATCGCTACGACTTGTAAGATGCAGTTACAGTATGTATTCCTTTTGTGTGTATGTGTGTATGTGTGTGTGTGTGTGTGTGTCAGGGGGATTAGGCCTGGGTTTGCTATCACCGAAAATTTTGACAGTGAAACACTCCCTCCTCTCTCTTTGTGTCTCCTCGGGCCGACCCGTCGACGGTGACAATGCTTTTGCATTCTTAAATGTCGCTGAACAGTGTTGACCTTCTGCAGTATTTAATGCTTTAAGCTATTTAATAATTGAATTTAGGAGATTCAAATAAAGCATCAACGCATGCTTGTTTATGTGTGTGTGTGTGTGTGTGTGTGTGTGAGAGGAGTGAGAGGAGTGTGTTGTGAGCATGTTTGAGTCTGTGCATGTGAATGTGTGCATGACATACGTGTGTGTGTGTGTGTGTGTGTGTGTGCATCTGTGTGTGTGTGTGTGTGTGTGTGCGAGACAAACTCCAACCCAATCAGCTCCAGCTTGATCTGCCCTCCTCTAGGGAACTCTCCAGCTGACGAGAAAAGAGAGGGGTGTGCCGGAGAGACCGCAGCCCAGAACAGGGCCTCCTCACCGGGGGAGAGGCACGTTCAAAGGGCCCCCTTTGGCCCCGGTGGGACCAGCAAACACAGCTCGTTTGCCACTGCAATTCTATTTTCACATCATTTCAATTTCAAAGAGCCGTCTAGCTGCATTAGCATGCCGCTCGGATAAAAGAGGAGTTAGTG
Organism: Gephyroberyx darwinii; assembly: GCA_900660455.1. Taxonomy (NCBI): domain Eukaryota; kingdom Metazoa; phylum Chordata; class Actinopteri; order Trachichthyiformes; family Trachichthyidae; genus Gephyroberyx; species Gephyroberyx darwinii. The sequence continues at coordinate 7,293 of CABFOQ010020877.1, forward strand.
AATGGGTGGAGGGGTGGAAGGAGCGGAGAGGAGGGAGGAGTGGAAAAACTACTTTGCCGGATTGTCAAAATGCCCCGGAATTTTTTGGAATTAGTTAGCAGCAGCTCATTTCCTTCCAACACTGGCTTCTGCCTTTTTATACTGTAGGCCAGCGTGTCAGCCCGTCAGCCTCTGGCTCTTATCTGTCTAGCACAGTTGAAAAATCGGACCTAAATATCCAGTTTCCAACGGAGAATTTTTACCATGCTGAGGAAACGTTCCTGCATGTTGCCTCCTGCACGTTGCCATCTGTCAAACGCTTGCATATGTATGTATGTTCGAATGCACACGTGTGTCTTGCCCGTCTCCCTCGCTACCTTTCGCTCTCTCAGCTCTCTCTCTCTTTATCTCTCTCTCTCTCTCTCTCTCTCGCTGCGCCTCTGAAGCAGATGCCTTTGATGCCATGCTACAAATCACACATTTAGCTTTTCATCAATATTTCATCTATCCATCCTGGGCTCGGCTTTTTTTTTTGCTTTTTCCCCCCCAGCTCTCTAAATCAACACTTGCTATGGGGATACTGTTGAAGACTCTGGAAATGATTTGCTTTGCACTGGAAATGGAAGCTAGAGTGAGTTGGGGTAAAGTTGTGCATGTGAGTGTTTGTGTGTGTGTGTTTCAACGCGCAGTTCCCCAACCACTAGTGAACACCAGTTGAAAACTGGTGGTGGTTGACTATGATTATGATATTTATCCTTGCATACACACCCATACTAAACAAAACACAGTCTACTTTTCCTTACGCTTTGGAGTTGAGCAGAGTCTGCACCCTTCTGACAGCCATCCCCCCCGCAAAAAAAAAAAATCAATGCTTTTATGAAGGCTGATGATAAACACTGGAGGGCAGAGGAGCTCACCGCCAACAGAAAGAGATGGGGGGAGGGTGGAGAGAGAGCGTCTTGCCTCCATCGTCCCGAGCACCAGGTTCAGCCTAAGCTCATAAAAGGGAAGTTTAACCCCCGTCACAGACTTAGAAAGAAAAGGCCCCCGTCTCCGCCAGAGGAGATGAAGAACTGCAGAGGGTTGGAGGCTGCGGCGTAGTGGGGCAAATCCTTCTGAACTCCAGTCAGGCATCGCCGGGATGCCGACAAGCAGGAGTAGAAACGCAAACAAATATGCTTCAGGGAAGGTTGACTAGGCAGATACGCGCTTTTTCACCGCCTTGCTTCGCACAGTTACATGCGTACACAATTACAATTGGATTAAATGAAAATGTAATGATCCCAGTAGGGAAATCGGGCCACTGCAGCAGCAACTAGTAATAGGATTCATCAAAGAAGAATAGGCTATAAATAAGGATAGAGCAAATGAGGCTGATACATATGAATGAAAATGTGCAAAAAACTATGGGTGTCAGCATCAAAAGGGAAAAAATGAGTAACACAAAAGCAAAAAATATATCTGTTTGGTAGGGTTGTTAATCAACACTAATGACTCAACAATGACTTAGTCAAGTGCTGAGATTTCTAGCTCGAGTTTCAAGATGTTTTCAGCCACTCAGTGATGGAGGACGGCGCCACACATTTCAGCGACGAAAGCTAACAAGCCTCGTTCTCGAGCCAAAACATAAAACGCCAAAGCAGCATTAGCATTCCAGTGTTTTGCATGGTGATATATTACCTCTTTCTGTTGGTTTTGGGGGCACTGGGGTGTCAACTTCCTGTTGCTAATTATTAGATTTTAGTTGTTTAGTCAAGCGATTGCTCATCATTTGTTCTGTGATATTTATGTGCATGTGGGAGAGAATGCCGGCTAGACTAGGATCCGTCCTACTTCTGGGCTCAGGACGTCCTACTTTGGGCCCTCAACACATCCGAGTAACTTCATAAATATATATGAGATATACTGTCTTGAGAGAAACAATTCGACTGCAACATTGACAAATAAATATGTTTCAAGAGGTCTGTGACAAAAGGAATCAAAGAAGACTGTGAAGTGAGTTTTCAGTAAGATTGTCTATAGCCCTCTCCAGGCGGCATAACAGTTACCAGGGGAGGTCGGTAATATGATGCTACCTATGCACATCGGTAATTCCAGTCAGTCATCCAGGCGGTAAAATAATTCATTGGGAACGGTGGCAGGGACACGCCACACAATGTCACCCACAGTACAGCAAAACTGGCAAAACTCTATTCAACTGGCTCCATTATATTGTCACGCTACATGCAGCAGCTCTCTCCGCTATTTCCTCGGTTTTTCTTGGCACCGAACTGCTTAAATGCACCATATCTTCCTTTTATTGCTTATTTTCTATTGTATTTGTCTTTTTCCCTGCTGAATCCTGTTACTTTTGCTGCTGCAATGCCCTCATTTCCCCCACAGGCATCGTTAGAGTGTCATCTAATTTAAAGAGTGATGCTGCTCTACTCCGACTGGTTGCAATCCAGATGCACAAACCAGTAATTGTGTTAAAGATCGGACGTCGATACATCTATATGGTTTTATTAGTGGTAAAAGGATGCATAGGTAAGCATGATGTCCTCTGGTCATGAGGCATTATGATTCCTTATAATGCACTAGAGATATGGTAGTCATAGAAAGTGTTCTTTTCAATGCATATAACAAAAACCATCTGTAACAAGCCTCTAGGGACTTAAATTATGTCTGTGGTACTCAATAGTGAGTTTATAGTTGACTAAGAACAAGCTCTTAATTGCAGCGATGGCCCTGGGGAATAATTGATCACTAAGCATCTCTATAGGAGCAGTTGCTCGCTCAAGGGCACATCAACAGCAGATGAAAGAGCAGAAAGCACATGCACAATTCTCTAAACATTTTGATTATTTCAGTTAAAGGTAACTGGGATGGTGAGTATAATGTGGGAATGAGAGGGTGAATATTGCTATGGAAACAGTGTGTCGTGGAAAATTGAACCTACACATCCACACATGTGCATATATGGACTACAGATGTACTGACTTTCTCTTGAGAATATACTGTTTCATGCTGTGTGAGTAGAATGGTCTCCTCTCTGTAACCTTTGGGCCGTAACTTCACCTTCCCAGAGGCCCTTGTCACCGTGGCCCTGTTTAGACTATGGATGTTCTCAAACAAGGACAACACATGTGGTGTTTTCATGGTCCTTCTATCTCTTTTTGTGTCACCTGTTCCTATGTCTGCACATTCTGTCACGTCCTTGAATGGTGCTTAAAGACCAGTGCAAACCCTTGATTCTTTGAAGAAATGTATGTTGCCTATGTGTGGTGTACACCTCTTCCTCTCGAGATCCCTTTTTGAATAAATATATATTCAACTAAGACGAACCTCAGACTCAAGAACTTTTCTACATCACAGTGGTTAAGTGGAGATAAGTATAAAAGGGTCACTATAAACTCGCTTTTGAGTACCACAAGATATTATTGGAATAGTATAGTGATTCCCAAAAAAAGAAACTCAACTCAATAGTCAACTGACTGATGACTATTACCATTAAAATGATTGTAATAATTTTATGGAATCTGGAAAATGTCACCCACTGACAGTTTCTGAAAGTGGCATTGTTCTGAAAACTATTTCCCACACCCAATTAGCTGTTGGTGAAGTGTAAAAGCACCTGTGAAATGACTCTAAGTGTTAGCAATTCTTCCTATTATTCAGTCAGTAGTTTTGGTGCCGAGCCATAATTCCTCTGTGTAATTATAGGTGCGCCGGATGAAGGCCAGGTCTTTGCTCATTACTACACGCCGTAGGCTTGGCAGCTTGATCTATCTTAGCTTTTCACCAAAGCAAAGACGGGAAAGTTTACCGAATCCCCGGTGATCGTGGTTTCACCTGGCTGGAGGCCTGTCTCACTCACATGAAGTGGCAGAATAAAGGAATATTTCCTGCTCTGTGCAAAAAGTCTCAGCGATTTTGCAGAATACCTGACTTTAATTACACATTCTGCCGAGGACCTTGCCTTGTTTGGTGCCTAGCGAGAGAAGAAGACTCTTCTCGTGTTTGGACGAAGACTCGCAGCTACCAAGCTCCATCAGCTATCCACTGCTCTGTTACCCAGCCTCCCTCACCCCACCTCGCCGACTTGCCAGACCTGCCTCCTGGCATCTCACCTTCAGGAGACCCGTCCCCGTCAGGTAACTGGTCCGCCTCACATTCTTTTCACATTAGCATTGATCAGTGCGACAGTGTAGTTTACAGTAAAGGGCAAGTGACAGTTGATACCCGCTGTTACATGACTCGTGCTATTGTTTTCATGACCAAAACCCCATTATTCTCGTTTTACTGTCCTCCACTTTGTCCAAGCTCACAACCCAAATTGTACACGTCAGATATCTTTCATTTTAATATACATTATTCATTATTCTGACAATACATTTCTAACCCAAGGCCAATATCGGCAAACCGCTATATCGGTCTAATCCCCCTCCTCCCTCTCTTCTCTGTGACTAATGGTCGGTGTCGTTCATCCCTGCGGTTTGGGTGGAAAACGCTACAGCGCAGCATAAAGCGGAATCAATGCCCTCTGTTTGCATATCAGTCAATAGCATCAGCAGCCGGGCCTGGCTAATTGATCTCCTCCTCCCTTTGAACTGGTCCGGGGCTAAATGAGCACAGCCACTTAAAGCAACAATCCCAAATCAATGGAATAACACTTTCAAAATATAATCCGTTTAAGATTACTGACTACCTGTTCAGAATCTGCTGGATTATTATTAATCTTAATGTTGTTGTTAACCAGCTATTACAAACAAAGGCTTTTCCCTCTTGGAGTAGTCAACTAAGTAAGCAGCTTTTATTGTTGAAAGTATTGTTGAAATAATGTAACTTTATAGTTATAATTTTATCAATGGAAAGACCAATAGATTGCGGGTGTCTAAGAGAAGGCCAACAAGCCATCAATTGAAAGGGTAAAGATATATCAAACAACATAACTATAAAGTTACTGTTAAAAACAGAAATTATTTCAATCATTTTGGGGTTTTTGGATTTCAGAATTGAAATATCAACTATCAGCTAAAAATGTCCCTACACTCTCTTCACAAACCAGTGTTTGGATTGTCAAAATCATGCATCATGTGGTGCTTGGCAGTTCTACTGTTGATATAATGTTAAGTTATTCCCCATCTCTACAAATCCCTGCATCTTTTAAAATACAATCTGAATTTTATTTGACCATCTACATTTTTGGCTATATTCACATAGAATTTTTTTGTCACCTATCAAAACTGAAATTAGAGATCTGATTTATTTGTGTTCATACACATGAACAAACATTTTACAGCCAGAAAATAATTGCAAAACTCAAGTATAGCGGGGACATACTGTCATGACCTCAGACGTGAAAAAATGTTCATTCCAGTAATCACGATGTAAACAAAGCCAGAAGGGTGTCAATAGGGGGCGCCATACTGCAATTACAGATCGTCAAGTCAATAAGTCATGCCCTCCTCACCTCAACTCTTCCTCCTCCCCCTCTTTTTTCCTCATCCCCCTTCCTCCTTCCCTTCCCCCATCCTGCTACAGTATCGGTTCACTGGCCAATCAGGCTAATTCTACCAAACCAAACAGAATGATGAATCACCTTCGATCTCTTATTTAGAAGAGAAGAACACTGAGAAGAAGGTTCAGACAGAGGGAAGGGAGTGGGATCTGCGGAAGTGAACAACTCTCTTAGATTCTCGATCAATGTTTAGGGTTTTTTCTTCAGACCAAAACTAATTTCTAGTTTGCGGCAATATAAATAATACATTCGATTTTGATTAATTCCTTGTGTTTCATCCCAATCCCAAGAGATAGGGTAAAGGATGCAGCTTGTCAAATCAAGTCAAAAGAGTTAGATAGTAACTTCTCGTGACCTTCTGTACTTAACCTTGGTCTTAGCTGTTCCCTACTCATTTTTAAACCCTTGGCTAAAAGGGATCTAGTCCACTGACAGCTAATGTCTCAAACCAAGCCATTTTAAAGTGGGCTAACCTTGGCTTTATTTACCTAGCAGGGGTAGACCTGACTTTGCAGCACTTTTCCCTGGGGTAGACGATAGGGTATGAAACTGGGTTAAATTCATGCACGGCCAACTCCTTGCCCTAGGGGTAGGGGAGGCTAAACCTGGGATACGAATGTGCACAATGAAAAGTACCACACTGTAAACCAAGAGTCCGTCTCGTCGGGTCAGATTGGCTGTTACTAGTCATAATACTATACATTTATCATAATAGCATAATTGTTTGTTTAAATCTTAATGTGCTTAACAAAAAACACTACTGATACTGCTACCATACCCAAAACAACATTTATTATTACGGACTGAAAACAAAAGGTTAACTGCTGATGGAGACAGCTCTGGACCACATGTTGAAAAAGCTTTAACAGGGCCCTGTCCAGTGATGTGGTAAACTTTGACCTCCAGTCAGTGATCATCATAAGGAAAACAAAAATAAAAATCCATTACATTTTCAAAAAAAGATTCATTTAGTTGACTTATGTAACTTAAATCAGTTTGATACTACTTACTCTGACTTTACCTCATAAAGACTTATTCTTTCATGGTGAAACAAGGCTTCTTCATCTTAACCTCCTATCAGGTTCCCATGCTGAATGTGTGTGTGTGAGAGAAAACAAAAACAAAAAGGAGAGCACAAGGAGCAGAAAGACACAATAACACTGACACTTGCCTCCCCCCTGCCAGCTCCACTGCGAGGCAGTTTGGTGTTTGCCTTGCTTCTTTACCAATATGTACTCTGAGCGCTCCCCGAACACACAAACTCTGCCGAGACCAATAAAAAGATATTTGGCACAGGAAAAAGAGAGGAGAATGAGAGTGAGAGGAGTGCACGAGAGAGAGAGAGAGAGAGAGAGAGAGAGAGAGAGAGAGAGAGAGAAATTGAGGGAGAGGAAGCGAGACAGAAAGATAAAGAGAGTGAGAAAGAGAGAGGGCGAGGGAGTGAAAAACGACAAGGACGCGGCAGAGTGAAGCGAGAGGGATGGGAGGAAGGAACAGAGAGAAGCAAAGCGCCGTTAGAGCAGACAATGTTCGGCACTTCATTTAATGGAAAGCTTCTCTCGATGTGCTTTCTGCTTTTTTTTTTTCACTCGCTCTCTCGCAGTAGATTCAAGGCTGGGAAAGTGGCGGCCTCCGTGGAGGGATGCAATGCTGCCCTGCCTACTCCGCCTAGCCCCGTAGTCGGGCTGAGGGGCTCCCAAAACACCACAAAAAGTCTGGAAAAGTCTTAATTTAAGGCCTCAAAAATGTCTTAAATACAGTTAGTCTCAGTTTTTCACCATGTGATACAGGTTTACTTTTGGAATGACACAAGTTTACACTGATCATATTTACTTTCATTTTGTTGTATCTATTTTCAGTGATAAAAAAAACAAACTTGCTTGAATGTACGAATGCCTGTGCCCAAGTAGTGCTTCAAGTCTAGCAACGCCCCTGGTGCAGCTTCAGATGTTGCTGTCGTTTAATTTACAACAGTCCAGTTCAGTTCCATTTTGATGCAAATAAAATTAGATAGTGGTATTGATTTTTTAGGGGTATTTTATTTTCTGCATTACGTTACTTGCACTTCCAGCTGGTCTCGGGAAGTTTGACCCATGAGCATATCCGGGACAATCAGAGTATGATCAGAGGAATCCATGGAGGTCCTACAGGACTGCTTTGACCTTACGGATTGGAATGTGCTCTGCAGCGCACACGGTGAGGACATAGATGGCCTGTCAGATGGCCTGTCAGACTGCACTGTCTTACTGGTCGTCACACCCAACCTGGCTATCACCACCAGCCAGGTGAGAAGGGAGCTAAGGAGGCTCCGCCCCAGCAAGGCTGCTAGCCCAGCACCTCTTCAACCTCTCTTTGGACCTACAGAGGGGTACCCCCCCCTGTGGAAGACATCATGCATCGTTCCCATGTCCAAGAAGGGATGCCCCGGAGCCCTCAATGACTTCAGACCAGTGGCACTGATCTCTCATATCATGAAGACCTTTGAGAGGTTGGTCCTGCAGCACTTGAAGCCACTAGTGGCAGCCTCTCTGGACCCCCTTGCAGTATGCATACCAGGCTCACCTAGGAGTTGACGACGCCATCATCTACATGCTGCATAAGGCATACTTTCACCTGGAGAGGCCTGGGAGCACTATGAGGATCATCTTGGAGAACCAATCCGACCCCCTCTATGATGAGATGAACGGGCCGAGAAGCTTCTTCAGCCTCCGTCTCATCCACCCTAAGTGCACAAGGGAGCGCTTCAAGCACTCTTTTGTGCCAACAGCCATCTGGCTGTACAACGCTACCTCCAACCAAAAACTGTAAATTGCAAGTTATTATTTCTTGCAATACCTTGTAATTTTTTCTTGTATATTTTTTTATACAACCTTTATCTGTAAACTTGTTTACTGTATACTGATGTGTGCCTCTCTCTTGCTTTGTTCTGCTGCATAACTGCAATTTCCCCCCGGGAACAATAAAGAGCCATCTATCTATCTAGAAAACATGCTGGACATCATTTCCTGTAACGTTTAATTTCCTGGTGTCTTTTTTTTTCTCTAATTCTGCTCATTTATAGTTTCAGAACTTTGTTCAATCAGCCATAGGTCGGTCCAATGTTCAATGTCATCCTTTTGCTCCAAAAAAAAGTAGAGGGAATTATTTCACCCAGAGAAAGTCAGATTTTTTAAATCTCAGAAGATTAATTATGGTGAAAATGAATTTGGGGCCAGGGGGGGAATTTGTGGGGTATAATTCACCTTTAATATGAAGCTTAGCGTAAGTTCAATCAGTAAGACTACCTGGTGTATATCTACTTTATTGCTACTCCAGGTATTCTGTCAGCAATCGGCCTTGCTTGTTATTCAATCAGCATTAAGCAAGGATCTCCTCCTTCCTCTAAGGGAACCAATGACAAACTGACACATCCCT
>CABFOQ010020886.1:3204-13630 GCA_900660455.1 Gephyroberyx darwinii
TTTTTGGGGGGGCTGGGAGGGGGGAATGCTGGAAATCATAGATCAGCTGCAGGAATTTTTACTGGAAATGCTAGTGAAAATCTTTTTGGTGTGTGTGTTAAATCACCCCCGGGTATCAAATATCCAGATACCAAGACGTTAAACAACTCAATCTTGCCTGGAGTGCAGCTTTTTAAATAGTTGACCTCAGCCTCTTTGGAACAAAATGCCTGTAATTTTCCCCCGAGTGAATAGAGGGTGAGGATATTACCTATTCTTACCAGATTAGTAGTCATAGCAGAGAAGATTACTCAATTAACGTAACTATAGAGAGTTTTGCCCCTGTCCTTCAACACGTTATGGGTGAGTCTTTGAACGTTTCGGGGCAATTTTCTGCCTATTTACTTACTTACACACAAAAAAAACACCTGAAAGTGAGTGATTATTGTGTGTGTGTGTGTGTGAGAATGAGAGATAAAGCAAGTGTGTCTGATCATGTGAGTGGGCATGTGAGTGAATGCATGTGTGTGTGTCCTCGTGCACTGTGTAATAATCCCCATTGGGTCATTTAACAAGTCATTTTCTCTTGATCCTCCGAGGTGACAACCACTCATTGGCCTGCTCTGGGAATCAACCCCACCCTATTATTTAGCTACAGCAAATAGACCTCCCCCTTAACACAGGTCACTACTAAGCCCTTGATCTATTACTCTCTAACCCGTGGTCATTACTTAGCCTGCCCCCGGAATCAAAGACTCCCAACCGCATGCAGGCCAATTGGTTCTTTATGGTTGGACGTCGTAGCTCTCAGAACGTTGCCAGTTTGTCCTGAGAAAAAACCCCTCATAATTGGTCTTTTGTGAATGAAGGAGATGAGCAACGTGAAGTAGATTGTTCTTAAGAAGGTTTCCTGACCGTTTTCAGTCTGGCACCAATATTTGAGAAACGTAGTCCTACTGTGGAACCGAGGTTGACTGAATCATACAGGACATGTGGTGACCCACCAGATGCAGGCCTGTGACTCATTTCGGGTCTTGGATCAGTTTAAGAGTTTAACAAACCCTGGGGTAGTTGGTTGTTCTTTGTCTGTGATTATTTTTTACTTTGTGAAGTATATCGACTCAAAATCCAGCATCATTTTCATTATCATCATCTATTTAGCCACGTAGCATCTGGATAACAAGGTTGTTAGTGCAATGTTCCGTGTGATATTTTTGCAGCTGCCTGTGTGATTCAAGAATGAAACCGTGAAAGAATAATTCAAGTGAATGTTTTTAGTCTTCTTCAGTTTCATCTTCTTGCTCCCTTACGTGAAACCGCATTGTCAAATCTGGAGCACAGCTGTCCCATTGAGACGGCCACATTTGTTTCATCTCCTAAATACCGTTTGTCTTTTTTTAACCCCAACGCATTCATCCCAACAGTAGTTACAGAAGGGCAATATGTGTATCATGGAATACTTCACCTCATTCATTTGAGGAAAAAATATGTAGAATGATGTAGAAAGATGGAGGATGTCTAAGGTTGCTATACCAAGACTGCATTTAAAGTATCACTCTCAACCAGTAACAACAGAAGGACTATGTACAAGTCACAGTAAAGAGTAATAAATATACAGTACCATTATCAACCACTAGGAAATTCAGTAGCTCTGTCACCCTGTCACTTTTGGTTTTGATCACCTTTTGTAACCAAGAAGATCAATAACAAGAATAAATTCTTGATATTGAAGTGCTTATCTGGCTGCCATGCAACTAGTTCAGATTGTCTTTTTTTAGACTACACTCACGCCTAACAGCCATCTGAACATCACATGGAAAAAATTCATCATTTATGTCTCCTTCCGTCCCCTCTCCAGTAGCTCCTACTGCTACTGATTAACAACATCCTGATGCTTGGTCTGTGTGTGTGTGTGTGTGTGTGTGTGTGTGTCTGATCTGGTCTGGTGTGGGATGACAGGATGGCTGCTTTGATCTCACCATCACATCCCGTGAACAGACACAGCTGGTCAGGGCGCTGTGTGTGTGTGTGTGTGTATGTGTGTGGGATTGCAGAGGTAATGCTGCATAGGAACTATATGTGTATGTGTAAGTCTAATAAATGGTGAAAAAGAGCATGCTCGTGCAGCTCATCTTTGCAAATGGAGTCATTTTTTAGAGCCCTGGGATATGAAGGAATTTCCCTGCCAAAACTATTTTCAGAAGTGTAACTCCATTTGCAAAAGTGAAAAACTATTTGAGCAAGAAAATCTGATTTGTATTCACAAAACTGTCTTTTCAGTTACGCTTTTACACTTGCAAACGTCAATTCTGCGCACACCTACTTTTGTCACTGTTTCAGCACTCAAAGCCTGCCAAAACGATATGTATGGGCAAGGATTTGCAAGCGAGATCCAAGATTTGCAAGCAAAGGGGAGGTGGGGGCTAGAACAGAGAGCTATCTGATTGGTGCGTGGAGATTGATCACAATGCTCAGCACTGATTGGATTCTTTGCAAATACAAATTCATTTTTCTTTCTCAAATTGTTTTTTGCTTTTGCAAATCAAGTTACACTTCTGAAAATAGTTTTGGCAGAATGGCAAAATAGTTTTTTCCTTCATACTGGGAAGGCAGAAAGAAATTCAAGTATCAAAGTTGTACTGTTTCCCACGATTATTCAAAAAAAACATTTCAAAAAGGTCTGTTATATAAATGTTTCTCAGCATTCATTCCAAAAACACACCTAAGTCTCCCAATATTTCTACAACAAAGTCCATTTCAAATGACCCGTCCTTAATTTGTACCTCCAGGCATCACAGAAACGGGCCCAGATGAAAGTACAAGATGTTTCTCTGTTTCGTTTGCTCAGGATTGCTGATATGTTTTGTTAGTCTTATCGGGGCCCGGTGTGTTTTCATAATTCCATAATTCAGATTGTATTTCATGCATTAGTGATCCAGGGACTTCACGCTTCAGCCTAGCCGCCCATCTTTTTATCTCCGGATACACGGGTCTCTGTTGCGATTTATGCAACATTTTCCATAGAAATGTGGAATATACAGTACATGACAGGGACCCCACTGCTCATAAGGTTTAATAGCCAAACATTGATCCTGGGGGCCTGGATTCATGTTACAATATTTGCTATCAATTATATATATAATATAAGACAAAACATTTATTCAGTCCCCCCTCAGGAATCCTAATTTTGGATTATTATTATTAACTTTGGGGCATTGTTACGCTGCTGGACAAGATTGAAACCAAACAAATGGAAGAGGAGAGGAGAGGAGATTATAATATTTCACTTATTAGTCTATAAAGCTTCAGACCAGTGAGCACTTCTCACAGTTAGATCATAATGAGATTGTTAGCCTGCCAGCCCGTGGTGTTGCCGAACATATGACAGATATTACCCTGCTCTCTTTATATAGATTAAACCCTTGCCTGGCCCTGCCCGTCGCTTTCCTCCCGGCACTAAACCTGAGCCAGGGAGCAAAAGAGAGGGAGATACAAGGAGAGAGATGGAGTGAAATAAAGAGAGCGAGAGAGGGAGAGAAACACATGAAGAGAAAGGGGCAATTAATAAAGTGTTTAAATAGAGAAAGAGTGGTTAAAGACAACGAAAGAGAGCGAAGAGAGAGAGCGAGCCTCGGGGATCGGAGCTCTTTAGAGGAGGAAACCACGGAGCAAACCTCCGAGGCCAATCCATCCATCATCCTTGGGTTACTGCGATGGGAAGAGATCGCTGACCTCACCAGCAGATGTGCAGCCTGCTAGCTGGGCTGGGCCGGGCCCGGGGTTGGGCAGAGACGGGTTGGACCATAGAATTTACATGCAGAGGATGGAGATTCCCATCCAAGTTCTTGAATAGTCATTTAGCTAGTATGCTTTAGATGTGAGTTATAGTAGTTAGAGGTTTATGTAATGTCAACCACTGGGGGAAAGCCTGATGCCGAGGAGCATGAGCGCTGTCTTTGGTAAGGTTAGGTTTGGTGAGGTAATTAGTAAGTGAAGGAAAGAGCAAGCAGTGATGAGTTGGAGCTGGAAAAGGGAGGGGAGGCCCAGGTAGGACCCTTGGAATTCTGCAGGGTAGGATATTCCCACGAACTAGACCTCTTTTCACGGTAAGGGCGAGCTGAGAGGACTTTAATCTTTCCTCGTGTCATGGGTAATAATGTAGAGTGAATGGAGTGACCAGCTGGTTGGTCAATAATTTCAGTTGAGACTGTAATGAGTGAGAAACGCAAAGAAAGAGTGAGAAACGCACTTGCTTGATCTAAAAAGGGAGTGCTCCAGTTGGTTGGTCCGAGGGTGTGGATGTTTTCATTTCCAACCAAATTCACTGATTAGTTTCTCCCTCTCTCAAGTTGAAGGTGTGGAAGTGTTCGTTTGGAATGAATACCTGCGTATTCTTGGCCACGATGGCACTAACCACTGACCTAGATCAAAGTACAATGGCTCAGGCTGGGAAAGGATGTGTCTGGGCAAAAGGATGGAAGGGCTAGTTTGCGGCATAATCTATAGAAAAGCTAGTCTGCACAGAAAAGATTTTGTGTATGATGTGAAGCCTTTAGTATGAACTCAAGTGTGATATCATGAAGTAGCATGTTCAAAAACCAAGATAAATTCCTTGCTGCCACTGGGACCGTCTACTATACAGACTATGCTATAGCCACAGGGCACAGCACTGCCCTCCATTGTGACCTATACAGTCTGTTGCAGCCAAGGGGCTTGTCTGTATGTGCTACACTCCACTATAGCGTGCAACATCGATTTAGCTGATTTGGTTTACAGTTTGGGACTAAGCTAAAACAGCAGTGTGGAGACCAGGGAGTGTTTTTTGTCCCTGGATGTGATTGGGTGTACTCAGCTCCCACACATACACATGATAGCACAAAGCAGACCTGTTGTTAACCCCTAGACTAGGAGGACAGAGGCCTTTACCTTAAAAGTGTGCATGAGTGTAGTGCACTTGTGAGTAAACTAAAAGGCTGGCACACTGTAGCATGACGACTTGACTGTTTGTCTGTCTATGTATGTTTGAATGTGAAATGGGGCTGGGTTTGTAATGAATAGCGGAGCTCCAAGTGTGTATTTTTTCAAGTGCATACATGCACACATATATGTGTACGTGCCTCTAAGCATCTTATTATCTGTGTGGCACAGCATCCAGGTGGCATAACATAGCATTGTCATTCCTGAATGACTCACATTTCTATCCAAACATTGGAGTCATTATTGTTTGTGCAACAGAGTAAGAAGATCCCAGTCCACGCCGTAACTCTCAAACCAATCCCAAAAACAGTGACTCACAGGATTGTCACATCACCTAATCTTTACTTGTCATCCACTCCATTGGCTTGCTGTATCATGATGCAATGAATCATCGGATAGTATTTAATTATTATGTTTTATGATTGTCCCGGGACATGAGCCGCCACAGAAGGATAAGCTATGGGGGCGTTATAGGACACTTTTGTTTGATTAGTCATAAATAGACATGAAACCAAGTAATAGCTTTGTATGTTATCCCAGGGGGAAAGGGCATGATTTATGATTTCAGATCAGGCTTGCTTAATCGCACGCAATGGTGAAAACACCCCATCAGGAAGATGGATAAGAGTGGAGGTCTCGGAGACACAGATCACAGTCAGCACAGTGAATCTCTGTAACCCAAGCGCTTCGCTGTCTGTTTTTAGCAAACCGTTTGCCAGTGAAAATGACCGGAGTTCCTACAGCAGGATTGAGCAAGAAAAATACAAACGAGTTTACTAACTTTTGTTTTGTGGGTGCATGTGAGCGTACAGCGCTCGCAGATGCACCGACTCAACCGCCGTGGTGTGTGATTCTGTTACCTGCTGTGACTTGAACTTTTGACACATGATTACAACCGCTAATTTGCATGTATCAGGTAACGCTTACATTCCTCTCAGGTGAGGAAGATCAGCTTTTCATAGAACACACACCGTGGGGGCCACAAACAACCCCCGAGGCGATGCTGAGGGCTCGGAGCCAAACGGCTGGTCTGACTGTCAGGCGAAACAAAACACTTCTCATCTGTGCGCGTCTTGAATCTTTGATGTGTTTGTTGTTTTATCCAGTTGTGGCTTCCCGTGATTTTGAAAATGTAGTTTTTAAAAGTAATTTAAAAGTAATTTAATATGCCAGTTGTTGCCCCTTCTTCATCCAAACTCTTTGTTGTTGCATCAATTAAACCAAACAGACCTGCCATAAATGTTAGGATCCTTTGTAGCCATAATCCAGGGTGGGAAACCGCTTCCTCCTGCTGCTTAATTTGGTCCACAACCATCTTTCTTTTCCCTGGTGGAGTTGTTTTACTCCATAAGGGCCTTTGCGCTGACGGTGCCCACTGACGGTGCCTCAAGAACTCTTTTAACTCTGTCAGCATCATCCCTAACCCACTTTTGCACATTTAAGTTCCTCTGTTAGACTAGACGTAGACAGTTCTAAGATGCCTTTCCGATACACAATTCATCCTGGGACTCCAAGTCATTTCCTACCATACAAGCTAACCAGCCTCTCTAACTTTTCTACCTTTGATGTAGGTATGTCATATGCTGTCAAGGGCCTCATAGCTTTAACTTGCAAGGTAGTCCTGACCTCTCTGTACCATCAATGCCTTCAACTACATCCTGCCTTACCTCCTGAATCTGCCCGATTTAGCACAGAGCCAATGGAATTAGCAAGGATTAGCTCTATCCTGCGTGGCTGAATTAGCCTATTGCTTTCTAGGTAGTAGCTAGGAATAACTTGTTTCTTCCATGCTATCTTCATAAGCTTCCACAAGAATCTCAACATGTCTGGTACACGTTTATATAGCTGGTAGGAGACTCCATTACATTCTATGTTCTGCACTTCTTTCCACTTGGGAGGGGGGGGACTAACATCTATCTAGTGGTCTATTGCGCCAATTGGTGGGATATCTGGGGGGAGGCCTATATTCTTATACCTTTCCCTATCTGTATTCACCTTTTCTAGGTGGATTTCTAACTCCCGCTCTGTTGCTTTCAGACTGCCACTCTTCACTTGACTAAATAGAGATTATACAAAGTTAAGTGGGTCTCTTGTAGGAAACTATCCTAGCTCATTCATTGCATTGGGCATTGGGGATTTCTGCTCTCCCCAATGCTGCCTGTGAGTCTTCTTCCAGCCCTGCTCTCACAGACTCTTGGGGTGTTTTCCTTTGCTTGCTCATAGCTAATAAGGATGTCTCCATCCCAACTGGCCCAGGATACCGCTGCCATGTGTTGCTAACCCATGGTCTTTCCCTAGTTGTCAGCTGCACTATTCACAGCAGTCACTAGTCAGGGATAGCTGAATTCATTTACCAATACAGGATTTGATGTTAGAATCCTTTGTGTCATAATCCAGGGTGGGAATTCACACAGAAGCACAAATGTCAGATGATGTCAGAAATAATAATGATGCACTAACCCACAAATGGACAGACACCACCATTCACTAGGTACCTAATCTAAATGCTACACTGTTGAGTGTGTGGCAGACTCTACACCCCATGCCTCTGCAGAATGATTTTTTTTTAATTTGATGTTAATGCATTTATTTAATGTTTTTGTATACTTTGTCCATGTGAGAATGTGCTGTAGTTTTCTGCTTTGCTGCATCCAAGCTTCCAATGTGGGACAAATAAAGTTTTGAGCAATATTAATAAGTAGATTTTGCTGATAAATTCTGCAGTGGCTTAGATGATGATTACATTCCCATGGGTTTAAACCTTTAAATTAAGACAACAGCTCCATCTTGTTCTCTTTCTGTCCATGTGCCTTTTTTTTGTTTTCTCCTCACCTCTTCAGCTGGACAAAGAGAGACATCAAAACTCAAAATCTCAAACTCAAAAGTCCAAATAAAACTGAAACAACAGTGGTAGGTTTTCTCTTAACTTTTCCCCCTTTGCTCTGCTTTTGCCTTCCTCCATCCTTTCCTGTCCCTGCCTCGCCCAATCCCCTACCGCCATATTCTTCCCTCTTTTCTTCTTCTCCTCATTTTCTTTAACATCACCTTCCACTCTCCCTCCTCTGTATCCCTTTATCCCTTTATCTCTCTTCTGTCACCATGTTCCCTCCCCACCTCCTCTTCCCCACCCCTGTCTTTCTCTACTCCTCTCTACTGGAAAGTCCCCCTAGCTTAGCAGTAGCACCAGTACCAAGAGCAGCAGCAGCAGCAGCAGTGTTTGGGTCATGCTGGTGAGGAGAAGGCACGCCACGGGCAGCTGGCCTACCACATGAGAGGCCCTGAGTGTGTGTGTGTGTGTATGTGTGTGTGTGTGTGTGTGTGTGTGTATGTGTGCACAATAATAAGATCCCTGCTGCCTGTCAGCCACAACGCAGCAGCTGCACAGGGCCACAGATTAGAGGCCTGCACTCCACTGGATGCCCTTAGTGAGTGGATGGATGGATGAACTGATGGATGGATGGATGAGAGAGGGTGGGAACTACACTTTATGCATTTATCTGATTGTATTTGGAGAAAATAGGACAATTGGTTGCACAAAATTAAACAATGAATGAGTGAATGGCTGACTGGCCTGTCTGTCTGTCTTTCTTGTCTATCTGTGTGTCTGTGCTCAAGCCTCCTGTCCATGCTTGGTGTCTTTCCGATCGGGTGGCTAGTTGTTTTAGGAATAAGACCTTTTGTTATGAGTCATATGCCTCTCACACATGAGTAAGCCCCCTAGTCCCTTTAACATTATTTGACCGCATCTTCAAAAGGTTTTTTTGTCTGTCACGTTTGACCCCCGTATCACATTTCTCCACTAAAGTAATGGCCATCTCATTCTCCTCCCTTTCATCTACTTGTTTTTATTTTATGGCTGTCATAAGCGATAATGACAAGGTGTGCCATCACAGTTCATATTTTCACTGAAACACAGCGGCAATGTTCACAATCACTTGCTAACTTCATATAGGGACGGAGAGGCCCTTACTGTGCAGATGGGACTGATGGGAAATTTATGAAATAACTCAAATGTCACTCAATCACTCAGTGTCACTTGATCAGCCAGTGATTTGAAGGTATTATTGCAGGGCATTGTGACCCCAAGTTGCCTGAAGTTGCAACCCTGAAAATTGGTCAAAGCGCAAAACTTTAAAAAAAAATGCATGGCTGTTCCTGAAACTGTTTTTCTTAATTACTTGCAAAAGAAATGACTGTAGAGATAAAAGGTTTTCATCAAACAGCAGCACAAAACAGTGCATCATCTCTAAATGTTGTCTGTGTATCACCTTAACACAAAGGCCCTTTCTTTTCCACTTCTGTCAAAAGCACCTGAAGAAAGTATAATTCCAGCGTAAAAGAATTACTGCCAAATGATTAAACCATCCCTCGGAAGTTCAATAAAAGACTTCTTTTATCAGTAAACATACCATTGTAATTACATCTATAGGAGCTGACTTGACTCCTGAAGTCCCCCCGGTCAAACATCAGTCTAGGCTTAAATGAAAATCCACCCTGAAACAGAATTTTCCTATACTATTCCAATAATTTTAGACTGCTTATTTAACTATCTGGAACCAAGTTTTATCAAAAGCTGGAAATCAGAGAAATCAATATGTCATTGAGAAAATGGACTTTTACATCCTCCAAAATAAAAGCCTTTATTATACTGGTTAATGCATCGCAAAACAAAAATAACAATCGCAAACCATGTTGTGGCTTAGCTGCCTTCATCAGAGTGCCTTTTGAATTCACAAAAAAAGAAAATGGAATAGTCAATAATGTAAGTAAGTGAGCTAAAGTCTGTCATTATTTGCTGCCATTGTTTCAATATAAGTTTAACAAGGAAGGCAAATACCCTCAATCAAAAACTGCAGTCTGCTCTTTTGCCTCATATTGATCTTTTAATGCAAAATCCATGTTAGGACAACAATAGTTACAACTTTGACGGTGTATTAGTTCAATATTTTTTCAACTATTTGAACTGAGCTGAGATGTGCCAGACACTTGAAATGCATTCAAATGCGTTTTCTGCTGCTGGATAGACAAGTGCTGTTACAGTCAGTGTCTCCCCTATTTCACAACTGTGCATAAAATCTGTTTTAGGGTGGAATTTCCCTTTTAAGCGGGAGCCATCAGTCATATGCCAGTGAGGTACGCCCCCTTGTCCTCTGTTGTGGTTTCTCTGGGTGAGATGAAGGCTATAGCTGTGACACTGGGTGGTAGGTGCACCTTTAAATGTTCCCTCTCTGTGCCTGATCTCTTTGTTCGTTGTGCACTGTCACGCGCATGCACGAATGGACAGACAGAAACACACACACACCACTGCATGAATGCGTGCACACACACACACTGACGTTTGTTGATCCCTGTAAGAGAATACCCTTTGTGTCATAACCCCAATAAAAGTGCAACCCTCCAGATGTCTGGTGTGTGTGTCATTGTCTTGGGCAGATCAGGTAAGAAAAATGCCCGCTTGCTATATCAGAGA
>CABFOQ010020898.1:5784-26947 GCA_900660455.1 Gephyroberyx darwinii
GGGTCAGTTTACTGAGAGAGGCGGGGAGGGAGAAACGGGGAATGCGAGAAAGAGATTGAGGATTCACACTTAAGGACTAGGTTCCTGAGTTAACTTTCAAAGTAGGATAAAAGCAGCTTGCTCAGTCAGTGGGGATGCAACAAGCAGGTGGTAAAGAAAGTAAGTGCCATCATCTCTGAATGTGGCCTGTTTCTGTGTGGAAGGTAGTACACTCTGGCCATTGATTCAGTCTTGACACTGCTACGAAAAAACAGGTATACTCTAAGACTGCTTTATTCCTGCTGGACAATCAAACATGCTCCCATATAACATAAAAAAATGAGTCCAGTTTTTCCTGTGACAAATGTTGTGATGTCGGCACTCGTTATTTGTCAAATGATGCATGAGATGCTGTGTGTGCTGCATGTTGCTTTCTGTGCTGAGGGTGGATTGGTCTTGTGGGGGACTATGCTTTGCTTTTATGATTTTAAACATTCTTTTAATCCAGCCACCTGCCCAGGGACTGCAGCTGGATCAGCCTTGTGGCTAAATCTGGCACATTTACAGCCATGTTTATTAATGTGCACTGTCCCCGTCAAATAAACTAACTAAAAACGAAATACTTGCTGCGAAACCAACTGGCTATTGGGGCAAATAAAGTAAAAACTCGAACATGAGTGGTGGGTGTTATGAATGAAGTTATGAATGAAGTTCTCTGACAACACCACTGACCACACAGATCCAAATGTTTAGCATCACATTGGGTAACAGACAGGTAACAGGCATCGAGCATGCTACTGAATCTGCACAGCATTTCTACCAATTCGTCAACAAACAAGCAGCCTACCTTTACATGATAATCTCTAGCGACGGTGAAACTACTCGAAACAACACAATGAATGTGCACTTATTTTAGACAGAATAGTAATAACGCACATCTCAGACTGATAAAGTTATTGGACGTGGCTACGTCATGATTCTGCGACGACGACGACGCCGCACATGCTTAAGGTGAAAGGGCACAGTTTAAAAGCTGTCAAATTTAGGTGTTGAACAGAAATAATACTTCCGGTTTGGCGACTTTGCCTTCAAAGTACACCCGAATATGGTGTCACTTTTTACGTACCAGGGTGTAGATCATGACAAAAATCGCATCAAAATATTCTTGAGGCCATATAGAATGAAAGTGGAGTAAATATAGCTGTAAAACCAATACAAATATACTATAATATATAAATTGTGTCTCTTGAAATGGCAAATAAAACGGTGAAGATATATGCGAATTGTGCGTGAATCAGTGTTTGTGAATTTTTAGTAGTCCTACATCCAACAGAGGCCTCAATCTTGCTGGCCTCGACACCTAATGTATGTAAGCTTTATTTTAACATTGTACTTCTCTGTAAAAACCATTCGATGTTTGTTGTAGACCTTTATTTTGAAAAGAAACTACCATTTCCAAACGGAAGTCTCGTTTTTGTTTATTATGGTTTGACACTGAAACATGCTCTTCGTTGTTGTGATTACTTGCAGCTCCAATATTTGACTACATTCAACTCAGCAAACCTTTTCAGGTCTGTCATTTGTTCTGATGATGCATGGGAGCTCAGACATTACACATTACATTACTTAGTAGCCACAAAGGTAATCTTATGATGCTCAATGGTTTCCGACATTATTCAATGGTTTAAGTAGCCAAGTATAGTTATACGGTTAGCTAAAAACTAGCAACGAAACGTGTCGTTCGCTGTTCTGGAGAATGGTACACCAATCCATTCAAAAATCTGACAGGTTAATACTGACTTGCTTATCGGTAAAGATGCATCCGCGGTACCACTGGATATAAGACGTTTTGCGAATCTTTAGGCATAACTATTTTTTTCGGCACACATTCTATAGACTAATCGAGTCTTATTTCAGTAAAAATACAACTTTTAGAATTGGTTCCCTCTTATTTCCACAATCGTCTTCCGCCCAAATCCTCACTGGTGGGCGGTAGCGAGCAGTGTGAACAGTTTTCAAAGTTGACAATGTATTAGTGCTGCTAAATAAAGTGCTGCTGAGTGGATACCTTGTATGCCGAATATACCAGATTAGTATAACGTTTTAAATGGTATTCTACCAGATAAGCAAGGCTATATTAAACTGCCAGACTTTTGAATGGACTTTTGGGAACCTATCAGTGTTAGCTAGCAGCCTCAGGATGGCGCTGGTACCCATTTGCATGTAATGTTACTGAAGCTGTCAAGATATTTAGCTAACTAGTTAAATAAATCCATACGAATAACGACGGCACCTTATAGGTTTTCAAACTAACCAGCAGCTGACGTTAAATTAGCAGTGAACTGGTAAGGTTAGCTAACGCTGGCAAGTTAGCAAAGGTTAGCTACAGAGGTACAGTCACGTTAGCTAGTCAACGAGTCAATGAAATATTAGTCAGTGATTTTGGACGTTACTACCACCAAGGGTAGCTAACGTTACTAGCGTTAGCCTTTTTAGCTCCACTTGGACGTTACAGAACCGGCGTCTAGGCTAGCCACGGGGGTAATACCTACTGTAGTAGCAGCATAAAGGTAATGTTACTCAAAGTTGTTGATATACCCTAACCCTGTCGTATTATACGTATATGTCGGTTGGTATTACAACGTAGTTTTGGTTGTTAAGTCGCCGCCTGCCTTCGCTGACAGTTACATGAATTGCCAAGTGCATTAGAGGTAACATTAGCCCCAATACTTGCAGGTCTGTGTTGAGAGACCGACACGCCAAACTCCATTCACAAATCTGGCATTAACGTGGCCTTGCTGATGGGCAGGATGCTCCACCATGAAATATGACTCAAGACCTTTTCTGAATCAATAGGAGCCACTGTTTAATTTGGCATACATATCCACCTAGCAGCACTTATTTTAATAAAACATTGAATTGGTTCACACTGCTCACTACTAGCCACCACAGTGAATTTATGATGGAAGATTGTGGAAAAATAAGAGCTGCTTGGTGGATTGGATGTGTGTCAAATGAAAGAGTGG
Source organism: Gephyroberyx darwinii (assembly GCA_900660455.1). Taxonomy (NCBI): domain Eukaryota; kingdom Metazoa; phylum Chordata; class Actinopteri; order Trachichthyiformes; family Trachichthyidae; genus Gephyroberyx; species Gephyroberyx darwinii. The sequence continues at coordinate 8,790 of CABFOQ010020898.1, forward strand.
CTACTAGCGTTTTAGAAAAGGTATTGAGTGACATTTTATGAGATATGTACTTACCAATAAGCAAGGCCACATTGGTGTCATGTTCATGTTTTACCCATACAAGAGAAAATGGCAAGGCTACACCAGTATGCCTCTTATTGTGACGTTGCATTACTTGATGACACTAAGTCTATCGTGGCCTTTCCCTTTTGGGGTCCCAGGAGCTTGATGTGGCCCTGCCGTGTCTGTCCTGTCCAGCGCCAACTGACGGTATGGATGAAGAAACCCTCGAGGCAGCCATCGCTACTTACAGCGCCCAGTTGCAGCAGGTAGAGACGGCCCTGTCGGCGGGCCTGGACCCCTCTCAGCAGTCGGACCTGCTCAAACTGAAAGAGGACATCTGTCAGCTGATAGAACTCACCGAGGCCAGCCTGGTGTCCGTCAAAAAGAGCCAACTCCTAGCCAGCCTCGAGGAGAGCAACGGACTACAGGCTAAAGCCTCGGAGGCAGCAGCCGGCACAGACACTGCCAACGGCGGCTTTGACACGGAGTATGCCGCTTTCTACTCTGAGCTGGGGGAGTGTTCAGGCAGTAACTCTGACACAAGAGAGAGGGGGGACGAAGACAGGGGGGAGGATGGTGAAGATGACGAGGAGGACGAGGACGAGGACGAGGACGAGGAGGAGGAGGAGGACGCACTCAGCGGCACCAAAGTGAGAGCACCCTACCGGACGACGTGGGGCACCCTGGAGTATCACAACGCCATGGTGATGGGGACAGAGCCGCCGGATGGAGACGAGGCACAAGTGAGGGTGCTGTACGTCTACCCCACCCAGAAGTCGATGAAACCCTGTCCGTTCTACCTGCAGGACAAATGTCGCTTCCTGGAGAATTGCAGGTAGAGTGTCTTGATCTCACCATGTTGTGGTTTTAAAAAGTTGCTTGTTGGATGAAGGTCTTTTGAGCTATGTGACAGCTCAGTACAGGACCCTACTTGTACTCTATGGTACGTGGATTTCCTTCTCATCAGTCCACCCAACCACTGCAGAAACAAAATCCTTTCCATCCTAACATTTAGATGTGTTTTAATTCAGGTTAGACCCATATACAGCTCTGGAAAAAATGAAGAGACCACTCCAAATTATCAGTTTCTCTGGTTTTACTACTTATAGGTATGTGTTTGAGTAAACTTAACATTTTTGTTTTATTCTACAAACTACTGACATGAGTTGTGCCTGTGTTGGAATTCAACTGACACTGGAATGGAAAGGCTGCCGTACATGTAGAGATGCTGATTTAAGAAAAATTTGGAGCGGTCTCTTACTTTTTTCCAGAGCTGTATCTGTTTGCCGATATTTGCCTTTTATTAAATACTGTAGCGGATATTGTCAAAAAAGTCCATCACTGATATAATGGAGGTTCCTTCCTGACCACAGCTGCAAAACTGCAATAAAATTGTTGTTGTTTTGCACATTTTATTTATTTAATTGTTAAATTGTGTGTTTGTTTTTTTTGTAAATTCTTTATTTAAAGGCTTGATGTATTCCAGAGTTACTACCATGGACTAGGTGGGGTGGGTCACCTTGCCTGAAAGAGCTGCTAACTCACCCAACAGAATTTAATTTGTCTGGGTTTAAATTGAGTTAAAGTGTCTCATGATCTAAATGAGAGGCTTTTTCACACGGAATGCATGAAAATGGTCACATTTAAAGGTGTTTCATCTCAGCACAAAATATCAGGTAGATCAGCTTCAGTACAGAAGTATTAGATCAGCAGTGACCTTCAGAACCACCAATTTTCCTTGATCATTTATAACCCATGTTGGATCTCAGTCCTCTTCACAGAGCGTTTCTTAAGATAGCGGCTATTTCCTTTCAGGTTCTCCCATGGCGAAGTGGTGTATGTGTCAGAGCTCAGAGAGTTCCTGGAGTTCGACCTCAGTAACCTCCAAGAGGGCTCGTCCTGCTTGGCCCGGCACGACGACGGCATCTGGTACCCAGCCAGAATCACAGGTTACTCCTTTGACTTGGCACTCCACAGTAAAAGTCCCCTTTCAAAATGATCTCATAGTATTGAGTGAGATAAAACGTGTTATTACAGCATTATTTGTTGCATGCTCAGTTCTGATTAGTTGGCCAATGAACCCAGTCAAGAAGTCTGGTCCATTTTGTTTATTGCGTGTTTTGGTAACCCTGAAATGTTTTCTCCCGATGTAGAAATCGACAACGGTTTCTACACTGTGAAGTTTGACTCTCTGCTGCTGAAGGATGTTGTGGTGGAAGCCGATGGCGTCCTCCCGCCCCTGAGAGACGAAGACCCGCTCTCCTCTGACTCCGACCAGGATGACGCCGGAGATGGGGATATGGTGTACGCCAGAGGTAGGTGTCACCGACTGTGTTCAGGGTTCCCTTGGGCCTTCTGTGAATTTGAGAGACTAGGGCCTTGAAAGTTTTTGAAAGTGGTTGCTTTGAAAGTACTTGTTTTGTTTTGTTTTGAATTAAACTATAGCACCAAAATTGATGCAGCTCTCTGGGATCAACACTTCCCATCCTGAGGAAAACGCTGTGATGGATATTTGCCTTGATATAGCAGCAGTTTGAAAATGAATGATTACACCAGGACTTCTTGACAAGATCAGATCATTTTTGAGTCCTTTGAGTCCTGAATTTGATGTCCATGTGAGTTTGGGAAGGCTGTATGTTTCCATCCAACTGTCAATCAAATTTCGAGTGCATTTTTTTAAAGGTGCATTTTCACCAGAATGGTTGAAGCGAATAAATGAGCTTTGTGAACATGACCACGTCAAAAAACACATTACAAAAGAAATGGAACAAGTCTTTCAGGAAGTGATTAGTGTCGGGCAACTTGGTCTTTAGTGTCAGTCGATGTCGGCCATATTTCATTCTCAAAGAAATGCACCCGGTCGTATTGTAATGAACAGACTAATGGTCATACAGCCACGACGGGGCCTTTCACACAGGAGCAGATATTACATTTCTGGGATGTCTTGGTGGACAGACACTGACTCAGAATATCACCAGAATATCAACGTCATTATTTCTTTGACAAATGACATAATGACACAATATATTTATCAACATAGAACTTTTCTGCCTTTTCTGGAAACTTTCTCACAGTATTGAGGACATTTTTAATCAAACTTTGCCAGTTCCATTCATCCTTTTTATTTTGATAAGTCATAAGTCACAAAAATATTTGGCTGAAAACCCAGCTGGTGTCAGTCACCGTTAGTGTCCTGGAAGTCTTGAGTTGTGGAGATGATTTGGATGCAGACAAAGTGGGTGCTCTGCTGGTAAGCGATGACTGCTCAGGGTCAAAGTGATGAGCAGTCAGTGAGGGTTGATATGAACACCTACATTCTTGTCCTGATGGTGATATTTTTCCTCACAAAGTCAGACATTTTCCCTTGTTAACCTTCAGTTTTTGACTCGGCTGCTGAAGAATCCACAGCAGCCTTGAGCAGCTCTCATTTCGGTGGCTGGGAGGCACATACCAGAGGCATCGGCTCCAAGCTTATGCTCCAAATGGGCTATGAGTACGGGAAAGGTAAGTGCAAGTATACTACGTTAATCACATATTAAGTACTCAAGTCATGTACATCTACAGTGTTTCCCATATGTTGGCTCATCTGTGGCGCCACCACAAAATAAATAGTTGGTCCATGTATAGAAATTGATCTACATGGATCTCTAACGCATTACTCTCACCAGAGACTGATCTCACTCAGCTGTAGCTTGTAAACCACAAGACTATTATCCTCCTGATGTGAGTCAGACAGACGGACAAGGGCAGTCTGACCTCAAAAAAAGTTGAGATCAAGTCTGATATCGACCTGACAGCTGCTAGCGGAGTCTATTTATTCAACAAGTCACGTACTCATACATCAAAGAGTGGAAATGTGTTTTCTCCTCTGCGTTGAACATTTGTTCCCTTACATGACCGTTGAAACATAATTTGGAAGGAAAAGACCTCAGGCCTGAACTTGAGGCAGATGCAAACATGAAAATCCCTGAACCCACCAGTTGAAATTCATTTCATGACTAGCTGCAACAATATCCGTTCTTATCAAAATGGAAAGGGAATGCGTTGAAATAAAATGTTGATGCCCTACCGCCACAAATAAACTTCTGAGCTAAGGGGAACACTGATCAGGTCCTGTCCGGATGAAATGAGTCATTTTTAATTTTCAGTTCCACTGACCTCCAGACACAATCTGAGGTGTCTACACAGAGGAGGGGAGACTGTCAGCTTCCTCACAGTACCCAAATCATTTCTCGCCTTGCAGCTTTGAGCGAGCCACGCTGTTGAGTATTAAGTGCTGCCAAACGTTTGGCGTGTTTTGGAGAAAATCTCCTTGTGAAGTTTGCAAATGTTGAAAAATGTCATTTACAAATGTTTGATTTAACAAATGATCACATGAAACAGCATGTCTCTATATCACATAAAAGCTTATAGTCTCAGTATAGCCTGCTCCATGTCTTTCCTACTCTGACTCACTATTAAGGGTAAGGCAAGGCAAGTTTATTTATAGAGAAGAGAATAAAAGCACATAAAGTTGGCATACTTTAAAAACATATTGTTTTTAAAAATAGAGAATAGAAGATACACACTTGCAGGTGTGTGAAACTCTCCAGCGATGGCCACGTAGCAAAACTAACTGTATCTTGGTCAGCTCTCCTCGTATTCCCTTTTAAACAAGCCTTGACTGCTGATGTCGTGAGCGTCTTGAGAGGTTAGAGATTTAGAGATTCACAAATAATAGAAAGAAGTTTTAGTTGTACAGTGTTTTTGCTTTTCCCTGTATAGAGAAGAAAGAGTGAGCCTTGTATTCTTCTTCCCTTATTCAACACCTTCTCTTTCTCAGGTTTGGGGAAGCTGCAAGACGGCCGCGTAGAGCCAGTGATGGCAGTGGTCCTACCCAAAGGCAAGACTCTGGACGAGTGCGCCGAATTAACCCCGAGACGGACGCAGAGCAAGGTCGCCAAGGACGGCACCCAAGAGGGCCGCAAAAAGAGAAGCAGAAAGCCCCGGGCTGGCGCCACCGGGGGGCGCCATAATGTCTTTGACTTTCTCAACCGAAAGCTGGGAGACAGGAGCGCTGATCCTTTGGAGGGGGGCGCTGCCATGCCCTCGGGCGTGGAGGCATACAAGGGAGGAAAAAGCACCAAGAGGAGTTTGAACGTGAAGCTGTTCCAGGCTGCTGAGAAGGTTGCCCAGACGGAGAGGGAGATCCAACGGCTCACTGAGTCACTGAATAGACGGACAGGAAGGTCAGTGTTTTTAATTGTTTATGTCTAATCTGACTTGTTATTCTGCAAAGGCTGGGAGCTCGCCTTGCATGAATCAGTCTTTACTTGGATTTGTACAGTCCTATACAATCTGACCCCAGTCTCTTGCTGCCTGGGTGATAAGATGCCTTCATTTCTTCCATGGAAAATACAGTAGCGTTAGCAAGCATAGCATAGCATATACATACATACAGTACACACAAAGATGCACTACTTAATAGGGTTTGACCCATCATATACCAATATTTTTAGATTGAAGTCGCTGATAGCCAATATTTTGTGCAGATATTCAATGAATTTGACCAGTTTTCAGTTTCCTGCAGAATATTATTCTGGTCAGCATGTGAAATCCTATGAAGCAGCATTTAGACCATCACGGGACACTAAAACTCTCAGGTGGGTCAGCAGCTCTTTGAGGCAGGGTGACCCACAACATCAATTCAACGGTAGAGGAAACTGGGGGATGCATGAGGAATTTACAAAAAACAAAATTCATTCAAATAAAATGTAATTGTGTGTTTTATTTGATGTAGTTGTGGTCAGGGAGGAGTCCCTATCATACCAGCAGTGGACGACATGACCAGCCGATACCCAATATTTAATAAAAGGCCAATATAGCCCAACCGGTATATCGGTCTAACCCTATACAACATTTATCACAAAGAGTTTGTGTTGTCTTACAATTATAAAAAGATTTCCATGCACACTAATTGCCATTAAATGAGTTCTTGTGAAGTCATATGAATTTGTTTGCATAGAAGAAGAGGATCATGGGAGGTCCGTCCAAAAAAATTGGAAATGGGATTTGAAGATTATAGCTAAATTTTCACCATAATATAAATCTTACTTTCTTTTTAAGTAGATACTGTTCAGTAAAGAAGAGGCGTGATTTGCCTGCCTGAAGATCACCAGGGTTTAAAAAAAACACTGACAAATGGTACAACTGGGTTTGGATGTTCTTTACTATCTGCTGTTTCCAAGACTTTCGGAGGGAGTTAACCGGAGCCTCTGTCATCGATCTGCTTATTTAACAACGTTTAGCTCGACCAACTTTTCTCCGTGCCGGTGTTCAGTTCCTAATCTTATCTGTACCGTGTGTCCGCAGGGATGCAGCCATGGTGAAGCAGCTGGAAGAGAGGCTGTCAGCGGCCCGCGGGCTGCTGGCCCAGCAGAAGGACCAGGAGCTGTCCATCCAGAGACAGCACAGGAAGGCCGACACACACAAGAAAATGACTCAGTTTTAGCCTCAGTTCTCTCAAAGACTAAAGGGACTAGCCTGAAATTTACTCTCCCCTTGCTTATTGTTGATCGTTTGCTGTACCTTTTTATTTTTTTATTTTTTATCTTAACCCTGGCCATGTGCATGTCTTCAGTATGAATTGAGGGTGGCTGTGGAGTTGCCGTTGGGCAGGTTGCATCATTTACTGGGGATTTCTGCTTCTAATATATTTTTCAAGGACTGCAGCAGTCTAGTAGTAAATAACTACGCATCAGGCTTTTCCGCCTTCCTTCTGACCAAGTGCCGCCGCTGGCCCGATCAGCTTGCCAAAGAGCCTGATCACTGTGTTTGTGGAAGAAGTCACAGTTAAGTAGATGGTTCATTTAGCCGTCTTAGCGGTCAAACAGAACCGGGCAGCGCCTGATGCGTAGCTGTTGACGCTAGGTTCACACCAGTGTTACCGACTGGTGTTTTGTACATTTTGTCTCTCAGTGGATTGTTGGCAATGTTTTCAGAACGTACTGTACATTTTTGCCTCCTTTGTAAATTATACACTGTGCACAACTAAACTCCAGTGTAAAGAAATGCTTCACCACCGCAGAATTTCATAATGCATACGTAGACTGTTTTTCTCGGTGACGCCTTTCTAAGTTGTTTGTCAGAGTCTGCAGTCATTCTGGCCAGAGGCTGCTTTGATGACTAGTACACCTCGACTTAGATTTCGGACCGATTTTGAAATGACGCCCCGAGGAGTTGGGAGACCTTTACGGAGTTTTGAAGTGAAGCCCCTGCCTTCGCCCACGCCTCCTTCCAGCTCGTACACAGCGCCTTTGAAGCTACGACTATAACCTCTCTAGTAAATAATGAATTTGGAGAGCGCCTTGTGCATCGTCTGTGCGTAGATCGGACAGGTATTGTCCGTAGGCGGTGGGCAGGTAGGGATTGCGTCTAGTCTTGACAGGTGGAAGTTTTTATCTTTGCCGGTGCTCTTTTCAGTTTTCCAAGCAAAAGGTTGAAGTCGTGCTTTTGGGTAACCAGACGTGCAGACGGGGACACCGTCCCGTGGGCCCGTGGGGGGAAAGATGTGCTCTTTTGCCTTCCTTTCGTGAGCAACGGCTAATCTGAAAAGTGACACAGCATAATTGGGAGGCTAATGAAATCAAAGACGGGTTAAAAACACTATAGGCTGCTTTTGGAGTCTGTATTCCAGACCACTGATGTTTGCGCTTGTGGGTTCAGTGAATGCTTTCCAAAGAGGATACGACTGAAATATACTGCAGATGGATGAGAGACTGAGTCGATGAAAAGCAGCTGGAAAAGTGCTGACCGTCAGCAAGCCACAAACAATTGTTAATTTCTGTCCTCGTGAGGATAAAGATACTATATACCTCGTGTTGAAGCAATAAGCTGCTGTGCACTTCATAAGCAATCTCTGGATGGAGTCGGGGCGGAGCCGAGGGCAGCTAGATCTGCAGAGCTCCTGAACCCTGGACGTGGTGCCCTGAGGGAAGCCCCGCTCACGGTCCTCTGATCTGTTGAGTGACAGCGCTCCTAGATTGCTGCTGACTCCCGGTGGAGTGGCAGCACTTTATATGGAAGGATCACACTGGATTTGCTGATTGTCGGAGAAATTCATAGCGAGTGTTGATTTAATGATATCCCTCGGGGGTTGGGGGGGGGGGCGTCTGCAGTTCACGCTTTACCCCATTTATGAGCTTTACGTCTCCAGGGCAATCATTGCCTCTGGACTCTAGCTAGCAGCATATTTTCATATGTGTGTGTGTTCAGGTGTAGGTGTGTCGCCTGCACTCTTTCATGGGCGTCTGTATGCATCACATACACCAGTAGACGTCCCATCCCAAGTATAGAGTCTGACTGGCCTGGTAGGAGAGAGAGGTCCCTGCTAATCAGCACCCATCACAGCCTGGATTATGTGATTAGGGAAGCATGATGGGAAAATTGATTGGGAGGCCACCTTGACGGATGTTTAACATAGGGATTCACGCTAATCTCTTCAGCTGAGGGCCAGCCAGGACACAGGCCAAGCGGCTCGGGTTAGCCTTTGAATGTGTAGTCAAGCTTTCTAATGTTATGCCCCCACCCCCCTTCCTCTTCTACAAATTAGCCATTTCTGACTGATCTGCAGACAGTCACAGCGGCTACTAATTGCCGTTCTACCATTTGCCAACGTTGTAAATCGTGTTACATACATCAATAACATTTAGCAGTATTAGCCGTGGGTCCGACCTGTGCCAAGCATCTAATCACTGTATTTAACCAATCAAAGTTAGGAAATTAAGACCGTTCTCTGCACGTCCAAATCGATTATCAAAAGGTTGGCGTTCCCATCTAAATCCCATTTTAATTGAAAATGAACTCAAATGAAACTTGTGAATTCTAACTTTGTGTTCTCGCGTGGCATTTTTGCATCACTTCATCGAGGCAGCCAACACAGAGCACCTTGATGAAGCCGTGCCACCTGACGTCATCGCTAATTTGCCATTGTACTTAACACAGAAGTTAATCACATTCTTAGCGAAAGGCAAGTCTTATCTTTTAATGGAAATTAATTCCTATTCTCACACAGACCATCCTCATTTCACGTCGGAATCTAAATCTCAACGCACCGACTGTATTGTGTTTCCAGAGGAAGCTGAAAGGACAAATGAAAATTAATATCCGTTCAAATATGAATAGTTTCACGCGAACAAAAGACTAACTTAAGCTTGTCTTATTAAGGCGGCGTTCTGACCTTACTTGGAAGTGCTACTTGGTATTTCTCACTATCCGGTAGCCTTTATTTTGCAAAAACCCAAGCCATTCAGATGCAGATTCTGTGCTGAAATGAATGAATAAATACACAGTACTGCTGTATCTCACCTTGTTAAAAGTGCTGTGTTTCCATATTGTGCTTGATTGCCATTTTCTCCTGTCTGTTTTTCTGTATCCTGATCAATGGTTGGGTCTTCTGCTGAGCCAGTGGAAATACAATAGTTTGTTGGCTGAGGTCGAGATCGAGGTCGTCCGTTGTAGGATTCGGGCGTAACGTTACATGCTTTTTACTGAGGTTGAACGGCAGTGTGTGCATGTGTGGAAACAATATCACAATGGTGAATAGCTTAGCGCTCGCTCACGTACAGTAATATATTCTGTGTTTTTCGCTTAGCTTTGGGTGTGCACCCTACTCTAAATCACTTCAGAGAGACCGGGCAAAAGGATGAAAAGGATGTGTAGACTCATGTTAACATTCATGGACAACCTAGGAACAAAGATTTTATTGTTTTGAAATGTGTCGTTCACACTGTAAGGCATCTCCAGTCACGTGCCATCGAGGGCCCAGGACATGAAGCTTTAATTAAGGCATTAAGCTTTGCTCAGAAGGCATCACAAAGCAGTCATGCTCCAATGTTTGTGCAGTCCTTAACCTTTTGCACATTCTGTTGTGTTACAAAATACCGGGGTTTTAGGGAGTAGGATGACTAATTTTGATTTATATGATACCTTTTAGTCTCAGAGTCTCTGCTTTGTTGGCCACAAAATGTAGAGCTGTAACAATTTTGACTGGAAAATATTGCTCAAACCTAGAAAAACAACAAGTAATAACAAGTAATACATTATATTAAATAATCTGATACCCTTTTAGGTCTAGCTTTAGTTTATTGCACATACAAATGATTAAAAACTGGGGAGAAAAATGACAAAAGAAAACAGATGAGACAAGGAAAACCAAGGAGGTTCATAAAACCATCTCACCCCAAAAGAAAAAAATCAAGACACAGACAACTGGGCAAAAACAACAGAGACATCCAAACTGCACGCAATGCACCCATTGGAAATAAATAAAAGAAACGTAATATCAAGCCCTAGATTTTTTTTACACTTGGATAGAGCTGTACTTTCTGTACATCGCAGACAACACACGTATTTCTGGCTTTATTGTGCAGCCCAACAGAATGTGCAGAGAGTCAAGGGGTTCACTTTTGCATGATTGGATTGGACATGACAAGTGCACTATAACAACAACAGAGAATGATACAGTTCATGGTAAGTGTAAATTGACTGTTATGAGTCACTTCAGGAGTGCTGACTGCTCCTTGACATTTTGTTGCATTAAATTTGTCTAACATATTATCAAAGTAGATATACAAGATATATAAGATATACAGCTCAGGGAATATTTGGCCATATCAATTTTGGGTATCATGGGTAAAATAACAGGTTTTCATAAAAAGTAGAGGAAAAAGCTTTTTTAACTTTAAATGTAAGAAAACAACAAATGTGCCCCAGTCATTGTAGAATAAAAGCAATACCCTTACAGAAAAATGTAATTAAAAATGAATAAATAAAAAATATTTGGCACCCGTTATAATAAATGCTACACTGGGGTCAGAATTGGCCCCCTCCGTTTCATATGTTCCAAGGCTTTCTTGGGAATACTGCAAAACAAATCAATTTCACATGACTGTTTTGGGCTACCTTCCCCCTCTGACCTCCATTGTAAAGAGAGACTGATGAAACCCTGACGCCAAACACAGCAGGGTCACACTATGTTACCATATATTCTGTTGTCTTCCAGTACAAATGTATTGGTACCGTAATGTGCTTAGTGCTTGAATGTGAGGAAAGAGGAGACCTCATGTCATATGAGCAATTGTTTGAATGTTACCCAATTTCTGGTTGGAAACTCAATTAACCTTTGCTTAGGTCCTTTTAAAGATATAAGATCTAATTAGTAGTTGTATTAAATTATATTTTTTAAGCAGTTGCAGAAGATTTTGAGTAGAACTGCATTAAGCCAAGCCACAATATCTAGGTCAATATCAAAGTTAATAGGATGTCATGTTATTAACAATATTGGAGAGTGATTCAGTTACAAATTCCTTACAACTTTTGTCTCATTTCAAGTATTAAAAAGTAGATTTGAATGGTGCTCATAATGCTCCTCTAAGTATGGTACTTGGTTTAAAGGTGCTGCGTGTAGCATATTTACACACAAGTATATCACTTATTATCATTAATTGTGATATCTTGGTATAATTGCCATAAACAAGTGAGACCATGGTCCAAAAGATTGGTAGCCTCTATCTCACACCAGTGGTATTGTTAGTATTTAAGACCACATTTCCCACAAGCCCCGTTGCTTCCTGTCCTCCCTTCGCCCTCCGTGGCATTGCACTGCTTGTTTGTTTTCTCTTTGACTTTACTGAAGAGGATAAAAGTGTTGGAAGTGATTTTTTCCAATCAGCCTTCTACTTGTTCACTCTGAAATTTGCAGCTCCGTTTGCGCTGGAAGAACAGCACCCTCTTCCTGTTTTGTGCTGTAAAGCGATCCAGCAGATTTTCCCAGATTTTCCCACCAAATCTGACCCGGTGGCACACAATGTAAACTGTGTAGAGGCCGCCAGTCTTCTCAGTGATGGTCTCATTTGTTTACGGTAATTGTTAACCAATGTCTCAAGGTGAATGTAGTAATGTCACATGTGGCACCTTTAACATGAAATATCAATGCCTAAAATGACTTTGATTATGGCCTGCTGAAATTTTGCCTGACAAAAAGTGAGAATTCAATTCTGTTCTACTCATTACTCAAAATGAATGAATCATTAAGTGGTAGTTTCCATACATTCACAAACTACTGCGCTGTCAACTGTGCTATTGTCAAGGTATGTCATTGACGGCCTGAATGGTAAAACCTAAACCTCTACCTGACCTTTTTTTTTACATTCCACATAATCATATCAAAAACTGACACTTCCATCAATTCGATTGGACAAATAGTTGTTTTTTTTCTCTTTTGTCTTTAACTGCTGTTTTCAGCAGTTAGAAATAGGTTAAGTCTATACATCACCCCTTTTTATGACGTTGACAGCTTGAGCTGTATAGCTCACTTTCAAGATGGAGTGGTGTGGAAGGACGTTTTCACTGTTGGCCTTTTGCCCTCATAAAGAATTCATAGCCCACTGGAATCAGGGAAAGATATTTCACCCTAGTTCTGTGAGAAGATACCTTCTGATAACCTGCTTGCTGTTGCCCAGGTTATCAATAGGTTCTTTTTGAAGAGAGAAACAAAAAGCATAAATAATAGAGTAATGCAGATGGTCATTCAAGTTTAATTAACTGTTCAACGGCTGCCCTGCGTCACTTTTTCTTAAAAAAAACAAAAACAATGCATCAACAATTTTATTTTTTTAGAAAAAGTGAGGCGGGGCATCCGTTAAACGGTTAAATAAATTTGCACGGCACAATGTGTCTGTACACAAGACCGAATGTCTTCCTGTTCAGTGTTCTTGAACTCGGTACGCTCATGACGGCGAGGGTCTAGATCATTCCAGCCAGCCAAGGTGGAAGAAAGAGCCCCACAGATCCCAGTATACACACCAGTACAAACATCCAGAGGAATATCCTGTCAATGACCATAGCCACATACTTCCAGTCCTCCTTCACCTGGTGGAGAAGAAAAGAAGAACAGAGGTGGACATTTCAAATTTCACGCCACACCGCCTTCCTTTTGACCAGCTGTCAATTTCCACCCTAGATTGATTTCGCTCGAAAGGCTGATTTTTTTTTCCATCATGAAGCAGCTATCTCTTAAATGTCAGTCAATCCTTGCTCTTGCGTATAAAAAATTCAAGGTCAAATTATTGGAAGTCCTATTGCCTGAAGGTTTTCCTGTCTAGCGATAGATAGTTCATTGCAGTATTTTGTGTCTGTAACTTGCTAATGGTTGGTTAATTAGGGGGATTTTTCACTGGAATCAATTCTCTTAAGTATACAGTGACTTCCACCAATCGTTTTCTTCAACTAATTACAGTACACACTATTACCTCTCAGAAACATTCCTCAGTTCTCTCTCAAGGTTTGCAATGACTCAGCAATTAACTGCGACTCAGTTCTCTGTGCTTAAAAGCCATTTGCTCATTATTTTCATAATTGAAACATTTTCACTTTTCCAATAATAAAGGAGAACCTTTTAACTTTTTTTTTGATGAAGGGTGTCTGAAAAGGCTTAGACTGTCAAGACTAGTAACCCACAAATGGACTTGGCAACATGAGAAAAAATCTCATTAGATCAAAATACCTGAAGAACATGACTGGATCAATGATTCTGGCACTTTGCAATAACTAATAAGTAAGTAAGATGTCTAGATCTTTTGAAATGTAAGCATTACTTGTACATTGAGAGATTGTTGTGTCATTATCAAGGCAGATACTGTACTGTAACATAAAATCGTGTAAACTCACTGAAAAGTCGGCATCCTCTGCCCTGAGATGATCAGCGATGTACTGAACTCCCTCTATGGCCCGTTGCATAGCTGGGGAGATACTGGGGACTGTGGGGTCCTGCTGGGCACTTGGGTCTTTAGTGGCCTCTGCACTTAGGGCTTCTGCTAGTTTTTTTACCCTCTCTGCCATCCCTTTAGCCCCGGTCCCTTCATCATGCAGACAGCAGTACTGGAAGCTGCGGGAGCGACACAGATGCCCAGCTCTCTGGGGGGGCTCCCTCTGGAGGTCGCACATATGCTCCACACTGAGCGAGCGGCCATTCGGGGCCAGTGTTTTTGGTTCTTCGCTGGATAGGGTGCGAAGGGGGCCCAGTGGCAGGGCCGGGGGCAAGGTGGAGGATGGGGAAGAAGACGAGGCTGAGGAGTCGTGTTGCCATTGGGGAGGTTGCGCTGGGAGAACCGAATATTGGCTGGACGGGGACCGGCAGAAAATCTGGGCTTTCAGTGGATGCTCTTTCACATTGATGCCCTCACAGGGTGAGGAGGATGGAGAAGGGGAGCACACAAGGATGTTGGGGCTGTCAGATGGGGTGGTTGGGAGTGTATCCCCTAGCTGGCCCATCTGTCTCAACCCTGTCTCCAACCCTGCCCAAAATGCCTGTGAGCTGCCTGTTGCAGATATCATGGTTGGACGGTGCATCATCTCGATGAGCCTCTTGCAGTTCTGCTTGGCCGTGGCTGGCGGCCGCTTCATGAAGAGGACCCGAGGAACCAAGTCCAGGAATACTCTCCGCACCCAGTGAGGCATGCCGTGGGTTTGCGGCGATCGGTGATGTACGTTCAGCACGAAGACGGTAATTATGATGGAGAGGGTGACGAAGATCATAGTGAAGAGCAGGTACTCGCCAATGAGCGGTATCACCAGGGATGTAGATGGTATGATCTCCGTGATCAGAAGGAGGAATACCGTTAGGGACAGTAGCACAGAGATACACAAGGTGATCTTCTCCCCGCATTGCGATGGCAAGTAGAACACCAGCACAGTCAAGCAGGAGATGAGCAGACAGGGGATAATAAGGTTGATGGTGTAGAATAACGGGAGCCTACGGATGATGAAGTAGTAGGTGATGTCCGGGTAGATCTCTGTGCAGCACTCGTACTTCTTGGTATTGTACTTGCCCACTGCATTGACGATCACCCACTCGCCACTCTCCCAGTAGTCCATCTGGTCCACGTGGCTGGCCATGCTGATCAGATCGATCTTGGCGCGGTCGTAGGTCCACGAGCCGAATTTCATCTTGCAGTTTTGCTGGTCAAAGGGGAAAAAGGTGACATCGATGCTGCACGAGGACTTGTAGATGGCCGGTGGCATCCATTTTATCCGACCGTCGTGGAACAGGTGCGCCTTGGTCAGGTGGGTTACCGCAAAGTCACCGTCGGCGCTGCAGGTGAAGAACAGCATATGACGGGTGGAGAAAGGGGGAACACCTTTTTCAAAATGCTATTTCAAAAGTCAAATACTGCTTTAAGGCTATAATCCTGGATCACTAAGTCCTTAAAAAGATACTTTGTGTTTATTTCAGCTATTTTTTTCTTGCCCTATTACAATTTGAAGAAAAAGTGTCACATTCACAGTTCATCAAAAAACAAAATGTCGTTAACATTCCACGTTACAGCCAATGTATACCACTAGCTACAAGCTAGCAGCTAGTGGTAGCCACTGGTTTGAATGAATGACAAATGCTAGTAAACTACTTTTTGGCACCTGAAGGGCAAATGAAACATTTTTCCCATAGCGTGACAACTGCCTAGCAGAAAGAAGAAAAAGATTGACATTGAGTGACATTCAAAATATCAAGCTATCCCTTTAAGATTTAAATCAATTAATTGTAAATGTACATTTAGAAACATAAGGAGTATCAATCACTCCTGGCTGGGCTGTCAGTAAAACATCCCGACGGTACTCGGAGGACCTGTCACTCACTGATTATAATCAGTGCATGCTCATTCTCGAATGCAACCTTGGTATTCGCCTTGGTTATTTTGTCACGAAAAAAACACTATCATCTGTTTCATGAATGTGATGGCACGGTGACCTGAAAATTGAAACTATTTTCGATAGGAACTTCTGTCCCGTGCTGTTGTTTCTGATCCAGTTGTTCTTATCAGCTGACGTCCCTTATTTAGAATGTAATAAATACGGGCCACCTGAATCAGTCAAATTGATGCATGTTGTTAGTTGCTTTGAAAACTCTTTGAAACCCATCCAATTCCATTTCATCCTCTAATTCCCAGCCTAATGTATTGCTTTGCACTATGTAGCGAGCTTTGTTTATGACCAGAACCATTATGGCTGACCTTGTTCACATTTATCTCAGCTAAATTACTTCATGACATTGGTGTAGGGCAAAATATTTGGCTACAGAACTACAGAATATTCATGCTTTCCCTCCGGTCATCACGTCTGTTCAGATTAAATTATCAATCTTTAAACATTAGTTGCTGTATGATTATTTTTTGCCTTGAAAATGGCAACACTTTTTCAAGACAGTACTCACTTGTTGTAGAGGACTATGTCAGGCCTCCAGATGATCTCGGAGGGAATGCGGATGGAGGTGACGTTCTCATATTCCTCTGGGTTCCAGCGGAGTTTGTAATCGTTCCATTCCTGTAGGAGAACACACATCCTCTGTACTGAGCACAACATTTATTTTATTTCATAATTTAGCTTTATACTTGCTACGGCATACTGTATTGAGTCTGATCATCACATACTTGCTTGACCCAGACATTTGTCGTCATCATCTGGTTCTTCTCATCCTTATTTCACAAAAACAGGAAAGAAAATCGTTGAGACGTGATGACAAAAGTGACTTGACTTCATCAAGCAGAATTTATAGAAACATCAAATGTTCTAGAAATTACATTTATTACAGTCGCCAACTTTATTAATAATTTCCAGAACAAATCAACATAAATAGCCTATATTTATAAAGATGGATTAGTTGTGTAATACACCTGTTGAAAGATATTAGGCTACGCTCCATTTTAAGAGTCCCCATTGTATCGCTGATGCCTCACTACCACTGCTGCCAAGTTGCTTTCCCCGTACCCAACTATTCCCCAGCAACATCACACGAGTGTCTGAGAACAACAGGCTGCTTTGCTTGTCCAGAGGTGACTCTCACTAGCAGGCATGTGTAACGAGGGAAGTCATCATATTGTATGTCAACAACATATTTAATGCTAAAGCTGCACTAGGCAACTTTGCACGTTGGTGGCTCCAAATGGCAGCGAAAGTTAACTGTTCTGAAAGTTAATCTGTTTGAACTTCAATACCCAGAAATCCTGTGACGTCAGTAAACTGCACACACTCATGTTTACCAACCTGGACAGTCTCTGATCGCTTTAAACCAAAGGAAACCAAAGGAAACCAAAGGGACGAGAGAGGCAAAAAAGATCTAACACTCACTGCTGTTTAGTTTGTATTTTGCGCTTAAGTTTCGATATTTCACTTCCTGTGGGCGGAAAAGATTTCCCGCCAATGACCATACCCGACACCGGAATTTAATTTAGGCAAACAGGACAAATCTATGGCATCTCCATTAGCAGGGAGGAGACGCTCCTCTCTGTTGCAGCTCCACTTTTTGATTTAGGCTGAAAAGACGGGTGTATTTTCACATAAACATCTTGCCTAGTGCAGCTTTACATTCATCATAAATCAATTTATGGAATAAACTGATCCTAAACCTCGTTGGAAAAACATATCTTGTGTTTCAGTTATTGATGAAACCTCACAACTGTGGAGCTTTGCTCACCACATCAATAAGTTGGGCAATTGAGAGGCCAAAGTGAACTAGCACCACGTCTGAGGTGTTTTCCACGGGCCGAGAGAGCTTATTGTAGCGGACAAACAGGTCCTGGAGGAGCCTCTCTTCAGCATGGGCGCGAGGTCCACCTTGGGGACAGACTGAGGGGAGAAGAGAAGAGATTACAAACATCAGGAAATCTGAAACTAATTATGGATGAAGCAGCCCCGGTAGCCCATAAGTACGGGTGTGTCATTTTATATTTTTTATCAGTTTGAAACAGAAGATAATTATAATTATCCTCTGTTGAGAGCTGTTTTGTGCAATCAGAAATACAATATTCTGTTTCCATATACACTGGATACGACTGCTGTCTGTGATCATTGGTCTTTTTGTGCAGATTTGCACAGTGACCATCAATTCTTCTTGGGTCATTAACATTATAACCATCACGTGTTGAAATTGTTTCTCTTTTTGCACATTAATAATGAACTCACATATGTGATATTATCATGACCATATTGATGTATGATATTATCACATATGTGGCTACATATATTGATATTGCACACGTCTTCTACTACGTACCACTATCTCTAATGAGTTTGTCTCATACAGC
>CABFOQ010020915.1:19828-41120 GCA_900660455.1 Gephyroberyx darwinii
ATAATTTATAAAAAATAAATATTATTATTATTATTATTATTATTATTATTATTATTATTATTATAGCACAAAACACGATTACAAAATGCTTCACAACCAAGAAAAATAAAAGTCAATGACAAAGATCAATAGGATAAATAAGACATGATAAGGTAAATACAACAGCAAGAACATGGAGGTAAAAGCCAAACAGATAAAACAAAAGGAATAAATAAATATCAGACAAGGCAATAAGGATAAAATAATTCAGTCAAATATCACAAAAAGGCTTTCTGATGAAATAAGTTTTATCGAGTGATTTAAAAGATAATACTGACTCTGCCAGCCTGGAGACCTTTAGACTTTAGCCTGGACACAGGGACAGTCACAAGGGTCCTGCTGAGGATGTCAGGCTCATAAGGGATCAAAAGATAAGTGGGGGCCAGGCCATGCATGCTTGGATCTCTTTTTGGTTAATGCAGGTAAACACAGGTAAGGCACAATGAAATAAAAGCACGTATAAGATCTTCCAGATAATCCTCAAGCAAATTAAAAAATATCATACAAAATACCAGAAGAGTACCATAACATTAACGGACCACAGGACAACGTGGTCGTAAATCCAACATCAAAGAGAGGGAACTCATGGGTTTTTCTTTCACTGGCATCAACAGTTTCCAAACTGGACCCTCTAAAAACAGGAGCTGGACACGTATATCGACGGACTCGATGCTTAGTATGGTCGACTCTTTCAGAGCCTAAGAAAAGTGTCAAATCGTGTTTGTTAACCTGTCCTGCTGTATATATGAACGTTGAACTGTATGCTAGGAGAGAGGGGTTAACATTGGGTTGATGAGCTCTTGGTTGGACTACATGACATAGAGACTCCAAGAGTCATCCAGTAAACCTTTTGCTATCATACGTGGTTTCTTATATGATTTAAACTTTTATTCTGATACTTGAACTCCATGTTACATCAATTTAAAGATAATTGAATGCAAACCTTTAATCTGGCAATAGTCTGGAGTTCTTCCTTCACACAGGCAGAGATTCAGGCTTGCTTCTTGGTTGCTCCATCTCCATACTTCTTTATATGAGGGTAGTTAGCGTCATACTTCCTCCTACTTACATTTAGGTTCCTGAAAATGCCAACACACATCCACTTCATCATCCATGTTTAATTTGTGAATCTCTGCATCCCAGAAGTCAATATATGCCACTGTGAGGATCAATTTAGTGTCATTGGTAGGTCAGACTGAATTTATATAAATCACTCTCCACTGTTCCACCAGCAGTTGTGAGAATCACCTGTATATAAATACTTTGACAGCCCTGTCTACGCTCCACAATGTGCTGTGCCAAGGAACCGCCACGTCTTCCTGTCTAGCTACTATAATTCACCACCTGGATCAGTAGCGTGGGGGGTTATTTGGGAGGGGGAGGAAGCAGTCCAATGCCATTTGTCCAGCAGCCAATCAAGCTGGCCGTCTGGCTCTTATTGGCTGTGAAATTTGAAAACAGGCTCCTGTGTTTGTGTTTGATTTGATTGATGATGAAAGCTCTAACTGATCTAGCAAAAGCCTCCTGGTTTTTGGACGCTCCCCCTCACCCCTCCTGCTTCCCCTTCGATTTTACTGATCCAGGTGGTGAATTATGGGTAGTCTAAAGGCGCATCTTCCCCCTTGCTGACAGAGCTTTTAAGTGACTGTGAGATATTTGGACCTGTGATGAGCTAATATGTACAAAAAACTGAAGAAATATAATGAGTAGTGAAACATTTTATTCAAGTACTTGTACTTGAGTTAAAATTAACTTGAGTCAGCGTAATATTACTTGTCTAGAAAATTCATTGCACATCACCTTATCATAGTTAAGAACTACGTTTCTCAGCATATCCCTCTGACACACGTATGGGAGCTGCACCACCTCAGAACATGTGAGGCGGCCTGTTTTTGGGCTTCTCTTTGCTTTATTGGACAGCTTAGAGTAGAACGAGACAGGAAAGAGTTGAAAGTTAAAGACATGACAAGGGTCCCAGGATGAATTTGAACCCCGGATGTTGCGGCTGCATGGTATGTGCCTTAGCCGACAGAGCCACCACGATGCCCCTGTTGGTTGTTAAGCTGCACAGACACACGCTTAGACACACATGATCTCAGACAGGTAGATCAGCACGTATAAACATGAGCAACTCTCTCAAAATTGAGCCAGTATTCACTAAACGCAGTAACCAACATTTAGCTTCACCATGTTGGAGAATGATAGCTAATATTAGTTTAATATTATAATATTAAGCATTTAAGGAGCCGAGTCTATCTATAGTTCACATGTAGAATAACCCATAAAAATGGAGACAAAATCAAATATGCTCTGATGAAGTTCTACCTCAAAACTTTTTTGAAATGACTGTGGGCTAGATGGGTGCTGCAGAGAATCAGACTAGCCCCAGGGAAGGTCGTGGGTTCAAAGCAGATTTTCTAGAGGCCTTGGGTGATAGCGAACTGACTTGAGCAGACCTTACCAAGCAGTGCCGTGTGACTTTGAAGGCCAAATAGGAACTTTCATCTGAAGTTGAGACAGATGGTTGGAATGGTTGAGAGTGAGAGCTTGTAGGGGTGTGTTACAGAGACGGGCTCACACACAAGTTCACTCCAATTACTTGCACAAAGTACAAAAAAAAGCAAGAATGCACCTTTCACCTTGTCTCTCATTTTCTCTCTCTCACACACACACACACACACACACACACACACACACACACACACACTCCCACAGACTACACACACTCTGGCACAGGTGGTAATGGGAAGCTGGTTGGGGTTGTGATTGTGTTGGCAGTTGTTGTGGAGAGGCCTGAGGACAGAAAACCACAGGTGATCCT
The DNA here is from genome assembly GCA_900660455.1 of Gephyroberyx darwinii. NCBI lineage: Eukaryota > Metazoa > Chordata > Actinopteri > Trachichthyiformes > Trachichthyidae > Gephyroberyx > Gephyroberyx darwinii. The sequence continues at coordinate 22,689 of CABFOQ010020915.1, forward strand.
CTGCCCTCTCAGCACGGAAAGCGAGTGTGTGTGTGTGTGTGTGTGTGTGTGTGCGCCTGCATGTCTGTGCATGTTGATGCGCTCATCTGTGAGCCTCCTGTCAAATTTGTGTGTGTATGTGTGTGTGAGCACCTCCCTCCTTTCTCCTCAGCAGTAAGCTCATGCTGTATTTTGAATGGTCCGACCTGGCCTCTCCCCTCTGCTCCCAGTGAGAGCACCTTGCATCACCGGGGCTCGCGGAGGTGAAGCAGAACAACTAAAAGGAATTCATCACGTTAAAGTTTGAAGGCCTCTTTTGCTCCACGGGTCTTGTTATCTTTTGCACATCCTGACAAATGTGGCAAATTGAACCACTGACAATCCATTCGAAGACGTGAATTATAAATCCCTTGATGCGGTTCAAACCAGTTTGGTGCCTGTGTGTGTGTGTTTACACCTGAGTTGATTTACATTTCCATGGCTACTGGGAAATGCAAGTGAGGGGCAAGAAACAACCCTAGCGCGGTGTTCCTGCAAAGATCACTTGAGCTGCACATATTAATTGAGACATTAAGATGCCGGGTTGTGTTTCACACACACACAAACACTCAAATACATATACACAACCTCGTATACACGCAAACACACACTAATTACATGAATACATACATATCTGATTTGCTATAACAGCAACATGGTCTCATCAGCACCTGGGAACACAAAAACTGATGCACATCCCCCCCTCACATTCAGAGAAACCTCAACACTCATGCCTCTCTCCCTCTCTCTCTCTCTCTCTCTAGCACACACACACACACACACTGTCTGTGTTGACAGACTGTGTGAATGATTACGGTAAACAGTCTACAGTATATGTGATGCCCTTCAAGGTGTCATTACCTCAGCCTTGTGTATTACCTGTTCACAAAGCAACCATTTATTACACACCCCGTGTTTGACAACATAATACAAACACACAACAACACTCACTATTCTCCCATGTTAAATATATATATATATATATATCTATGATATCCAATTACACTGCAGTCCCTCAACATACTCCATCAGGGCCACTTCATTATGCCGCAGAATGCCTACATGCAGGTCAAGCCCTCTACATATCAAAATGAAAAGCCACTTTCTTAGATTGAATCGTAAACATGATAGACGTCCATCAGATAGGTGAGCAGCTTTAATTGGAATCAATAAGAAACGCCACGGCCAATCAATATGTTGCTGTGACTGCATGCTTCAACATGTTCTTTTGTCATTTCTCATGTATGCAGGCGAGAGGACCCCTCTAATACTGTAATATTGATTCAATGGGATGCAGCTCAGTCTCATTTTGACGACAGAGAGATGCTGTTGCCATACCAATGACAAAGACTGCCCCTTTAAACCGGACCTTGAAGACCTCTCTCCGCACAAAACAAAAGTTAATAATTGCTGATTTTTATCAGACCTGCGCTATCGCATAGTGCTTAGGCTTTATGTAATCCAAAGCTAATAAAAGATACCCCGCTGCTTTCATTGCTGACCCAACTGTTTACTTTTCCTTCTCCTGTTTTTCCAACCCTTCATCCATCCATCTGTCCTTTTATCTTTCCTCGGTTTGTGAATGAGAGCAGATGGAGGGGAGCATGCGGTGTGATGCCAGGTGGTCAAGAGATAGAGGGAATAAGGGAAGGAGGGATGGATGGAGGGAGGGAGGGCACGCTAAAGGGCACTCCTGTGGTTACAGCACAGGGGTGCAACCTGCTCCGACCTGTGATAAGATAACAGTGACCTTTCTGGAGCTGCTTTGGAAAACCATGTGGATTTTTCCAGATCTTTGACCTTGAGACCTCTGGACGGCTGAGTAAAGCACCTGATGTTTGTCTTTTCCTCATAGCACTCCCAAATTTCATTCTTTCCAGTGCTACTGTCAGCAGAGAGGGCAGCCGTCTCTCCTGGTGAGTGCTCAAATGCTGAAGGGTTACAAGACCATCCCATATCTCGCCTCGTGAAGCTACAGCACCATGCAGCTTTGCACCAGACAACATTGAACATTGTCTCTCGCCTCTGTCACCCTGCCAACCCAAGCTCAAATGTTATACTCTGTTATATCATTGAATGTAATTACTGTTTATGGATAAAACATGTTGTCCTTGCTTCTTCTTCACTGACTAAGTTATAGGAAAAATTTCCACTGCCCACCGCCTCCTCCTCCTCCTCCTCCTCCTCCTCCTCCTCCTCTCCTCTTGTTTGAGATCAGCTGTAATCGCTGGAAGGACATCAGATAGCCATGCTCCTGTGGAGTGATATCCACGCCACAACTTGAAAGCTTGAAGTTTTGAAAGGTTGAAACTAATTTTGAATCTATGCAGCAATTCATTTGTACTCGTATTTGAGGTTCCTTGGCCGTAAAATTTTTATTTTTATTTTTATTTTTTAAAATTTTGCAAACTTGAAATTAAAAAAATCTGTCTTTGTAATTCCAGTTTGAATACTTACAGGACATCAAGTTGTTACAAAGGAGTGAACACTAAGTTACAAACGTTAGGTTACAAGCATTTACATTTTCACAAGTAGAGAGAGATTTTTGTAAGTTAAAAATTAAAAGAAAACTCAAAAATGAGTGCAAATTAATTGAAAACTTCAAAATTAGTTTCAACCTTTCAAAGCTTCAAGCTTAAAAGTTGCGGTGTGGATTCGATTCCATATGCTTCTGCTATCACACACACACACAAACACACAGACATACACAGCACTCATCTCTTAACCAGCTGCTTTACACTGTCATAACCTTTTCTTGCTCAGGCTGTAGTTATTCTGCCTCTCCCAGTCCACTCTACCTAATGGGTTAAGGTTTACACTCTGTCGTCTCTTTCCACACACAGATAATAAAAAGGTCATCTTCCTGGGGAGTTTATTTACCCTGTCCTAATGCAAGGAGGTGGTGGGGCGGGTGTGTGTGTGCGTGTGTGTGTGTGTGGGTGGGTTGCCAGTTTGTGCCCTGAGGCTGCCAATTGTGCGCAACCTGGCAATTCAGCTCCTCCCTCTTTTGTACTCTCAACCCTCACTCCAGGGCTTTGGCAGCCTCTTTCTGTGTGTGTGTGTGTGTGTGTGTGTGTGTGTGTTTAGGGGGAGGACCATGCCAGTGCCAGGCCAAACGATGCAGTGCCCTTTGGAAACAGGCCCATCAGGGAGGGAGAGATTACGAGTATCAGCAGGGAACAACTTCCACTTACATCTACTTGTTCAGCCAACTGGGGCGTTCAGGGTTTCTTACCCAACGGAAAAATGAAGATTACCACGCGCAAACTTGACAACAAAATATATTAAGAGTGATGATTGATGAAGTGGTAACCATTTGAGTCTTTAGGAAATGCTCTACGATAGATAAAGCCTGCATGACAAATCAAGTCACATTTTCTTGCACATTCAGTTTTTTATATAAGAGTGCATTGTCAATTCCTCATGTATAGGATGCTGCCCCTGGCCTCCATTGTGCAGCATAAAGAGATGTATTTGGATAAAATATTTAAACATTACCCTTCTGCCAAAATCCACTAGACTACCCCATAATATAAAGCCATATCCTCTGTGGCAATATTTGTCCCGAACAGCCTCTCCTCTGTGTCTGGAGGATCAAGCTTTCGTCCCTGTGTGTAATTCCAAATGTTTGATTTTCAGATATAATATTTGCACTCCTAAAATCAGAGGTGGTGTGTGACTACAGCCGCTGCTCAGTATACACAGAATTGTGCTGTTTTTGTTCAGGACCTTGTAACAATTTGTTTGAACATCAACTTCATGCATAAAACAAATATGTCCGTCAGTAGCCGAGCGAACACGGAGGATTCACACATACATGATCATCCATAAAGAGGCTTTTAGTTGATATGTGTCACAAGATAATTGGACTGTTTGGCCAGATGGATATGAGTGGGATTTTAACCATAATTGATGAAAACAAAGATGCATCTTGAGAGGTTCATCTCTCTGAAACATCTGAATGATTTTCACCTGACTGGGAGACTCTTCTGAAAATTGGCCTCGTCTTTTTCTAGTTTGTAGGGACATGTGCCTCCTGTTCCCCTCACCTGCTACATAATTGGCATTGGAGAAAAACAACTCTTGCTTCCAAACATAGTTATTTATAGTTAGGTCTTGTTATTTTCCCACATAAACTAATACATGTCTTTATAGTAAACAATATAACCAAATCTCTCACTTCCAGAGGAGAAAAGGAAATGAAAAAGCAAAAATTCCTGATATTCAACTGATAACGCTAAAAAAAAGAAAAGAAATTGGATTACATTTCTATTTGCGGGAAGAGCTTAAAGTGGAACAGGAAAGATGAGGTGCATCCATTTACTGTATGATGTAACATGATTATCGGCCGTTCGAATCAACGGTGCCCTGGTTTTAGGTGCTGTTGGGAGATTAGGACTCGGGATAACACAAATATGGACGCGCAGCAGCGATTTGCCTCTGTGATACATGGCTATAGATGGCTGGGATAGGCATGCCAAGCTAATTCAGTAATCTGTATTTCCTGTTGGGATGAAGAGAGAGATTGGGAAGATAGATAGATAGATAGATAGATAGATAGATAGATAGATAGATAGATAGCCTCTCTATGGGGTGGGGGGGCAATGGAGCGAGTAGCAGAAAAACAGACATATTGAACGACGTTTAACAGATTGACTCCACTCACGTCACTATGTTCTCTTCCTCTAATGTCAAGTGCCTTTTATCACACTGTCTAGCTGGCTACACTCTGATAGTACATGTATGTGTCACTGGCTGTCCTCTGGGAAATAGTAGTAAATGGTTCCATCAACGTTGAGAGAGATAAAGAGAGATAAAGGTAGAAACAGTGGAGAGAGAGAGGAAAACGAGTTTACCATGTGCACTTAAGCAAAGTTAGCTTTTACCAAACTTGCCCTGGGCAGGTCAAACATTTAGCCAAACAGAGGTGTATATTTGCTGATCTCGAATCAGATTACCTAACCCTGTGTTCTGTAACCTTAGCACAGAAGAAATCACAAATACCTGGCCCAAGACCAGTTGTTACAGCAGCTCCTACCGCCTGTTCTGTTGCTGTGACAGACTGCTCTGCTCAGAGAAAAAACGCCAATGTTCCAAGGGGTGGGGCCATCCAGGCTGCACTGGCCAATCACAGCAAGGGGTGGAGGTTTGCTTCTACCCAGCAACAGACCTAGAGGTCTGAGGGCTCCTATTGCTCAGCTGGACTCAGGTGGGCTGACAGAACGGCTCTAGGCCTGCCTGGCTAGCTACTCAGTGTAGCATTCACGTTGGCCCTATCTCACACATGTTGAATGCTGTGACTTCGTGGCACCCCCATTACCGGAGCTGTGTGAAAACTTGGCCTCTTTAGAAAGACACTCTCTTCGAATGAATATGTGAAAAGGTGCTTTTAGTCTCTGATAGGAGCGCCGTTAGCCTGCTGAATCAAACGCTGAATTAGCGTTTAACGGGAAATGTGCAGAATACCAGCGTTTCAATCAAGAAGATATGTGTTTTGTGTTAACAGTGTTGACACAGCAAAGGCATCAGAGGGTGAGGCAGCGAAAGTACATATTTCTGCAAACATAGTACGTAGGGGACAGTTATCTAAAATGTCAGGGAATAGAGAGAGAGGGAGAGAGAGAGTGGTGGTGTTTGGACCAGCAGTTTTTCTCTGCAGTAGGCCCGACGGTGCATTTTTAGGAACTTGGCAGACAGACTGGCAGAGTGAGTGAAACATTAACACTCCTCAACCTTTGTTACTGGCAAAGGAACTGGGGCTGGAATCAAGACAAGGAGAGATTAGAAGAGTCAGTCTCCCAATGTGTGTGTTTGTGTGTGTGTGTTTGAGACTGCGTTTGAGTGTATGCATGCACAAGCGAGTGTGTGTGCGCTTGAGACTAACTCGAAGAAATAACCATCTCCCCATTTGCTTTCAACACCATTGCTTCACATCGCCTCTGTCTTCCTGCACATCCCTTATCAAAGCAAGTCACGGTAACCTACAGCACCCTTTGGTATAATCTTATCACAGCTTGAGGGTTTCAATTATAACTCTGAACTTTTCCACCGCTTTCACGTTTTGAGAGATATTCCAACGTTAGAAAAAGGTTTTCATGCGTGCAGAACACTTTGTCCTTGAAAATGTGATTCGTTTGTTGTGCACGCCGGCATATTAACTCCTGGACCATTTGTTTTTGGCGTTGACACCCCTCTTACTGCTGAAACTGTAAATCACAGTGTGAGGGTGACAGCAGTGACATTACCAATTCATGCAATAACGGAGATTGCTGAGTACACACTTAGAATATACAGTCCTCACATTATACATTTTGCAAATGATGTTATTTTTTTCCTACCTATCACTGTATAGCATAATTTTAAGCAATGCAATCATACTTCATCAACACTGAGCTTTTTTGGGAGAGTTTCATTATTGTAAATGGAAAATGCAAAAATCCTTTATAGCAAGTTTCAATAGAGCCACAAAGTTTAGCTTCCCAGTTTGTTGTCTCAGCAAAAATGTCAATACCCTAATACAGTAACTACATCAATCAATGATACTTAGACACACTCTACTGGAGCAGATGCAAACAAGAATACAAGGATAGCACCGAGCAAGGAAAGCACTGCTTGGCTCTGATGTGTAGATTGATGCCTCCTTATAAAATGAAGGACTTTATTGGGGGTCGAAAACTGTGGAAAAGGATGGACATGACTGGGGCCCAAGAAGAGAGATTTCTTAAGTATTGTTGGCTATTGTGGCTAAACTACATACGTAAGTGTTCAGGCTTGCATTGTGGTTTCTATGTAATTCTTTGTATATGGGATGCAACCTGGCCAGAATCAATGTAAAGACACAAGGAGAGAGCAGGGAAAGGTAATTTAAGACCCAGATTCAAATAAATATAGATTTTAACGAAGACATATAACCATATTTAGCCCAAGAACGTATGATCCAACAGAACCTGAGCTCAAAAATCACATTCAAAATGACAAGTGTAACTGTAGCCTTTGATTAATCAGTAAAGAGTCAGGATAGAAGTAAGAGCTCATCAGTTAGAGCTAAAGAAAGGCAGAGCAGCTACAGGCTGTAATCTGTGACGGGTCATGAAAAACAAGGGCCGGACAGAAAAGAGATCATATAGATTCCCGCCTCACAGTTCCAGTACCAGCACTGCATGGAGCATAACATTAACTGGACAACAGGATTCCCTCAACATGGTCAAATGCTGACAGAGAAGCTTCATGCTTTAATTCATGGTACCTGTCTCATTTACGTCAAAACGTGTGACTCTCTCAGATGTCGACTAAATCTGGAATTAGTGCCACTCCTGATCGAGTTGAGAGGATGGAAATTAGAGCTACATAACTCCAGTAATACAAACAGGACCCACCCTGTCTAAGGTGTTGCTTGAACTCAAAGACTCTATTGTGTGAGTGTGGAGGCCAGTGCCTTCTCCTCCTTATCCAAACACAGCTTATAGGCCTGGCTTCAGCTCTATCCTCCACACAGGAGATATTTCAGTTGACAGGATATGTGGTGAAGGGTCACTTCCTAAAACACCTCACGGTACAGATATAGATGTGTTCTTGCTGCTTGCCTGCATCATTTCACTGTTAGAAGGGTGTGTTTATGAGAATACTACAGTGATAATTGGTACTATGAACCATAGGCTTTGGTGTCATCTTGTTTGCTATTTTTCATCACTGACCACTGAAAGATGACAGGGGTCAAGACATTAGTTTCCCCAAGGTGTACATATGGCTCCAGCAGTGAAAGCAGCTCTCTGTTGGCTGAAAACTAGAGGGGGCATGCTTACCTACTTGTTATTAGCACAGTATACAGTCAGGCTAGCAGGGGCTGTTGTCTGCTAGCAGAAGTGGGTGGCTGACATTATGTGTCAGAAATGACTGAAGGGTACCGTCGGGTCCTGGAGCTACAGTATGTCTCAGGTGAGGAGGTGAATAATATGACTCAGCAATGCAGCGCTCCATTGCAAATGACTCCAGTGATGAAACCTCAGTGTAAGTCCATCGCCTCAACCGAATTAGTTTGTATACCAAGAATAATGTTGCCAAAATGTGACAAAATGTGATTTGAAACATCTGTTACTGCGGCTTTTATTGCGACAACAAACTTTCTCTCTGACACTGAGAAACAGAACGCACCGTGCTAGCCGATTTGAGTAGGAGTCTTTTACAATGCTCTTGTGTCTGAGCAGAACCACGGCGACATGACCAGAATTTTGTTCAAAGAACCAGTGTCATTGAGGATGGCTGAATGCATGTCCTCATTACTGGAAAAGAAGAGAGGGTTTTTGGCTACTTATGCAAGCGCAACTTCATTGTCTATTCAACCTTTTCGCAGTGCATCTTTATGTAACCGCAAATGTGTTGATTAAATCTCCCTTGAATGTGTAACAAATGGCAGCTTGTTAGGAAGGCATAGCGGTAAAATGTAATGTGCGATTTTCTCAGAACAATGTCCAAACCAAACTAAGCTGCATTTTCACCGCCTCAGTCAGGCCTATTCAATTAATGAGCCGTGCACTCTGCTCCATCTTAAGCCAAGTTACATATTGTCTATGTGGCACGCAAAAAAAGGAATCAGCAGGACAGGAGGACTTGCTTAAACCACCAGGATTTTCTGCTTGTTTTCTGCTTCACACACACCAAAACAAGTGTGTACACTGCAGTGACTGCTTGAGAAACCCTGGCACGGCGGGGTCACAATTGAGGGCAGTCCTCAGATGCCTTGTTGGCACTTTAACAAAGCACGAAAATGGCCTCCAATTGCAGTGTGCTCTCAGATGGCTCCAGTGCCCCAGGTATTGATTATATGTTCAGAATGTAGGAGAACAAGAATGACTCAGCATTTTCCTCAGACCCATATTGGCTGTGTTGGAGCATCTTCCTCTCTGCTACTGTACAACCCGGCTGTCATGTCACGCAACCTTGATATGTGGGGAATATATAGTCTGATGAAAACTTCATTAAAACAGGAGTTAGACAGTAGTGAAGACAATTGAGTGCTAACAAATAAGCACAATCAATATGTAATCCTTGAAATGCACTGACGACATGATGATGTGTTTTTCTCCTCAGAAACCTTTTCATTTTCTTGACAGAGCAACAGGACTCTAACTACTGTAAATGTAGTGGGCGTGAAGGAATGGGGTGAAGGATTTACTGATTCTGTAACAGCCTTGTACTTTGGCGGTCTGCCGTCTCTCTCTCAGGGTCATAAGCTGAATCTGAGATGAGACCACTTTCACTCCGGCTCTTTCATACACTTAGGTTTTTTCATTTGCCCTAACAATGAGACAGGCCTTGTCGGAGCACAGTGTGCCACAGTGGGGAAGCATCATTGCTCACTGTAAATAAAAGATACATCTGTGGTGAAAGGATGATAGAAAAGTGTAATAATCTGTGTAAAGAGTTAAGTGCTGGTGTGGGATTCAAGCTGTAAATCTTGTGACACGCACACACACACACACACATTTAAGTGCACACAAACATATTCACGCTTGCACACACATGCACACACATGCACGCAGAGTAATTCCACACGCTGGGTGGAGGGGGGGGGGCAGCAACACACTGCAGGATTTCTCATCCTTATTTAATGGGGTCGTTAGTGTGTCCTTGGAGACGAGGTGAACTGTGATATAATAAGTCATCCGGCCGGACCGAGACAATAAATGAAATAATCTCCAGGATGAATGACGGTGTGAACTCACGATGCTGCACTGCAGGGCAGATTACTTGGACTACAAGTACCCTCCCTCCTGGGACATCACGGTGTGGATATGAAACATCATCAAACAGTCTTTTCATCAGCTCACAGTTCTATAATTTGGCATATGATACTAACCCTTTGTGTGTGTGTGTTTGCGTGTGTGTATGTGTGTCATAGAGAGAGGATTTGAACTGGCTCAAAGGGCTCTTAAGGTGTGTGGGTTGGTATTTCATGGATCTACAAGTCACGTACAAAAGAAAACTGATGTCCTTCAAGGTTCACAGAGCAGCGCAGATCTATCTACACATGTAGGCTATATATGTATATAATTTCCTGTGAGAAACGTGACGATACATTCAAAGGGCCGAGGAGCAATGAATAGATCAGGGAGGGAATGAGGATCTTCCTTTCTCTTTACTTCATGAATTATTCTTCTTATGCTTAAAGAGTGCAGCGAGCTTTCTCAAAGCCCTCGCCAAAGATTGGCTTACATCTGTGACGCTCAGCTCAACCTTTCAACAGGACTCTATGTAAGCTCTGTGAAAAATATTAAATGGGTGTGACCCTCCGCACTGCAACATGAGACCTCTCGCTGGAGCTATGGCTGCCTTGGCTGACATGCTATTGACAGGGTCTCTCCCTTTCACCGAAAAGGAAAAGCATTTCCTTTCTTAGATTGTAATGTGTCTATCATATGGTACAGTCATTTAAAGAGTCGTTAAAATGTTTCACATTATTGGTTTTTATGATTTTCTCATAGATTATACATATCAAAACCAGGAATATTATAGAAATCCACTGAAGCACCTCATATAATTCACCAATTAAGCAGTAATTCATCAGATGATTTTCACAAGTTTTATTACTTACATCTTAACAAGTCAGTACACACACACACACACACACACACACACACACACACATATATATTCTATATATATACTATATATAGATATATATACCAATTTAATACGGGCAGCTGGTACTGGGCACTGACACATTAAATAAATTGAGGACAACAACACCACGAAAGTCAGAAACTAGGCCATATCGTGAGAACGCACAATGCACAATAACCTTCCACGCTTAATCACGTTCAGGTGCGTACGGCTCAGATATGTGTGTCAGCAAAGAATTTCAGTTTTGTACTGTGCAAAATATTCCTAGGATGATGCCAAATATATGAACTACTGTGGGGAATGCTATCATCTTGGTTGGAGTGTATTTCTAACTTATGATATAGCATCATTTTTACTACATATCTCTTATATTGCTGAAATATGAATTAAGATAACGCTCCCTGCTTCTCACTTCCCTTCTCATGACGATTCATTTCATATCAGTACTAGCTGCAGTCTTCAACTTTGTACTGTATAGATGTACATGATGAGGTGTCATTTGGTTAGGGTTGATTTGATCATGCAACAGGTACATTCCCCTGTAACCTCATACCTAAAGCATATTTTTAAATTGTCATAACCTAAGCTAATCATTTTTTGCTTTGGCAATGTTTGCTCTGTCAAACCTAAAATATTAGGTTCTCAATTGTATCAGCTCATAATAAAATAGTCATAATTTCCCAATTTGTCTTGGTCAACATTATACAACACAGAGTTATGGCCGAACCTCCCAAAATCCCAATATGTTAACAATATTGTAGACTGAGGAAGTATATTCATTGGCTAGTTGTCCTACTGTGCGTCCTCATGTACAGTGTACCTCATGTACTGCTCATGACCTGGTGAAACAGTCAACTGAAACTTGTGATGAAACTCCAGGAGCGTGTACAATAAACTCTTTATCTGCTTGTTTTTCTCTAAAATGTAGTCATTAGGATCATGTGGTCCTGGTCTTGAATGGCATATTCTTTGATACACAAAATGGTACAGATTTGCAGCTGCAAACGTAAAATACCATACCAGAAACTATCCAAACAGTACCTTGCACAAGATTCTGCCTCTATTTCCCTCCGAGATGTATGGATGGAGAGCACAGCAGCACATAACAAACAGCAAGACAACTGGGAAAGACTAACGTAATAGTAAGTTGCATTAGAGAACAGGACATCATTACCAGAGGAGAGTCAGCAGAAGAGCCTCATAAATACCAAGCTGGAGGTGAGGTTAATGTCCCAGCTTAATGTTTCTCACATTTTGAAAAGCATTTTAGCTTTCAATCAAGCAATTACAGGGAACTTGTGATAGGAGTCACTGGTATTTTGATTTTTGACATTTCAAATGAAATGCCTTGAAAATAGTTGTCTGGTTACATTACATCACATTACAGTCATTTAGCAGACGCTTTTATCCAAAGCGACTTACAAAGATACTTGACACTATGTGGGGATCGAACCCACGACCCTGAGACTGAGAGTCTCATGCTCTACTGACTGGATATTTGTAAAAGGCTATTATCATCCATATTATGTTAAAGGCTATTAGCATTTATATTATTATAGCTCCCCAAGCTCTGTCTGCGGTGAATAAAGAATATCACTGGGGCAATGACAATAGCTTCAATAGCAATTGAATATGGTCAGAATATCATCAAAGTATGCCGATTGCCACTTATTTTCTTGAATTCACTCTTCCCAGTTGAACTGTTTGAAAGACTCCTTAATAAATGCAAGAATAAAGTTCACAATTCACAAAACAATTCACCGTCTGAGTCAGGCTTCAGGATTTGATTGATTTATTGAAATTGAAAATTGACTCCTATTTGTAAAGCATTAGTAAATATACTATATTAATAACCTTTGTTTAGCCATTGTTAGTTGTTCAGCAGATGCAGATGTTAGTTTTGGCCAGTCAATCTTCAAAATCCAAATTTCCTCTTTGAATTTAATTAAATGTGGCAATTTGATTTGTGTTACATTTATCTTCAAAATGGCAGTAATCCGGTTTATTCTTAGTCAATGCAAATGCAGTTTAAATGTACTTTCAAATCTTTCCTAACATGCAACATATCATATTTTCAATGCCTATGGAAAAAATGCTCAAAAGCCATTCCACTGCACCTGCAGTGTTGCTTCACGCGGACTTTGAGAAGAGATGCCGTAGACAGTGCTAATGTCCATGGAAGGCTAAGGCCACATATTGAGACAGACTGAGAAAATGGAATTCATGTCTCATGGCCTTACAGCTTTCTCAGCTTTAGATCTGGTATTTGGCTGGTGTGCATGATTTCAATACACGCTTGAGGTATTTGGAGAGAATCATCATCTGTCTTCCACCCTGAACTCTATTGAGAGAAAGCCAAACTATTATGACAAGGGGTATGACCCTCATTTATCAATGTTGCTCTGAGCCTTGAAATTCTCTCTTACAAGTAAAATTTACAATGTTCAAAAGTACAAGAAAATTTTCATTTATCAAATGTGCATTATGCACACCTACAAGTAATCTACCTTGATAAATACCATACTTTCTAAAGCACCATCATGCTCGTGCACAGCCACTCTTTAATATAAAAGATATCCATATACAGCTGAAATTTTCAACCGAAGGAGGCAAGACATACATAAAATACATTTTTTGGCCCTGAAAGTGGCCATCTGAAATTATAGCTGCTATGTTGAATTTATGCCCAGTATTGATAGGTTTCCCATACAGAAGTGAGAGAAAAAATGGAAGAAAGCTTCAAAGCCAGAACAGCTGGGTGTGCAATAGATGACAGGGGCCATATACTTCTGTGTATCTAGTCCAGTGGATTAGTTCAGTATGCATGGTCAGCCAGGCCCCTATAGTATGGTAATGCAGGCCAAGTGGGTCAATGTCCTCAGTCGACCAAGGGCTGAATAGACTGGTGTAGATTGATCCGGTGATAAAATCCTATGTCTCACGTCAGCCGGGTCTGGCATCACATCCCACTTTGGCCTGGCTGGGATCAGCACTCCATATCCACAAGGGGCCAGCGCCCACGTTGCAGAACAGCCAGGGTCCAGCACCCACGTTCCAGATCCACCTCCAGCGAGGGTCACTGTTAGCGTCAGGTGCTTGAATGGAGGGAAGACACACAGCCAGCACATACATACAGCCCCACTCAACACTGACCACACATGCTAACACACACACTCTACTATTTCCTCATTCACTCAGACAGGGAGACAATCAGTTCCACTGATGTGTCGGGTCAAGTGAAAGCCCTAGGCTGGTATCCATTGGCCAATATCTGAGACTGAGTCATTGGTGTGTACTGAACATGGCTTAGACAAAGAGAAGCAAAAAGAACATTTTTTCTCTGTTGCACAAATTGAAGTTGGTTCGTAACTGAAGTTGAGGCAAACCAAAAAGTACACTTTGAAACCCTCAGGGGTGGATTAACAAACAAGTGGAAAAATTTAGCATGGCAGCAGGTGTAAACTGCAGTAAACTCATTTCATCTGCATGCAGAACAGTAGGCAGAGAAAAAAATGAATTATTGCCTACAAGAGAGACATTGCTGCAACAGACAGAGCCTGTCTGATGTTGACCAGCCACTTCCTGTTGAGTTGAGGGGCTGGTGAGAAGGGGCATCAGCCATGATGGATATCCCCGGTCTCCTGTAATGATAAATAATCATCGTCTTATTTCATTTCTCTAAACCTAGCACATCAAAATATTGCAAAGGCCATCCATCTGCAAAAGCTCCTGAAGGCAAACTGAACAAATAAACACTGAACTATTTTGGACAATGAATGAGTCCTGTCCTACCTGGCCATTTAGCAACAACATTTAGCACAGCCAAATGATCATAACTCACATATGATCTGCATGCTCACTGTGTAATGTAGTATGACGATTGTTTATTTATAACTAAGCTTAAGCGTAATTTGATTGCCTGTTCCTGTCTTTCATTGGGTAGATGGCATTGATTCTCCTTTCCCATCAGGTGCTGTGCATAACCTTGGTTAATGGTAAATGGCTGCATTTATATAGCACTTTTATCCAAAGCACTTTACAACATATGCCTCTCATTCACCCATTCACCCATTCACACACACACCGTTGGCAGTGAGCTACCATACAAGGTGCTGGCCTGACCATCGGGAGTAATTTGGGGTTCAGTATCTTGCCCAAGGACACTTCAACATGTGGACAGGAGGAGCTGGAGATCGAACCGCCAACCTTGTGATCAGTGGACAACCTGCTCTACCACTGAGCCACAGCCGCCCCGTAGATGTTATCAAATATTACCCTAGAATGAGCATACATGACAGGAATTGTTGGAGTGTTTTCCAAGAGAGAAGCCTATTAAAGTAAGTAAAGGAGGAAAACATGCAAAAGGAGGGTGTGATTCTGGGAGCAGAGGGGGGTGTAAATTACTACTTGACTACTATTTGACTGTCCTGACAGGAGTATGAAGGGTATTCCACCACTGAGGAGCCATAAGGAAGAAAAGTCAAGGCTGGGTGGAGCAATCACCAGGTCACTGAAGGGAGAAAGAGCTACTGTAAGTGCCTGGAAGAAGCAGTAACACAGAGCATGGACTGACAGGACAGGCTGGACTGTGGAGGTACGGGGGGTGCTGCTCCCTTAGCAGCCTTGTGCACCAGCACCAGTGTCTTGAAACCCACATGACCAGTGGAGGGAGTGCAGGAGGTGGGTGACATGGGAGAATTTGGGGAAGTTGTAGTCAGTCCCTGAATGGATTCACTGGATATTGTTGAGTTCAAACTTGCAAGACTGTATTGTGGCTATAAAATGGACCTTGCACAACAGCTGGTTGTCATACCAGAAAACACTGCAGACCGTACTAGTACATCACAACATGTTGCACCAAAGGTGTTATATCCATGAATATCAACAGTCCACTCGTCATGTGTATGGTTTTCTTTGTGTTGCCCTGCCAAAAATTACATTTCACTGAATGAAATCAGTCGGGGCGTTCAAATATGTGTTAATCTGTTAATCTGTGCCATTAGTGCTGATGTGGAGGTACAATTTTAAGAAGATTTCAAACAGGCAATGATTTGATGATACAGTATCTTAGTAAGTGAGCTGTAACTGAAAACCACACAGATGCTGAGAACATCACAAACGCAGGACTCCATTAGGATGCTGGTGATCCTCCTCTACAGTTTACCAAACTTCTGCTGTGACTCTCTACACTGCTGCTAAATCCCCCTTGGTCAACATGAATCATGTTTCGTCAGTGCTTTGGCTATCAAGCCTTTAATTGGTATCTCACTGTCTTCTTTAACTCATTGAACGCATCCCCCCTTTTTTACCTGTCCTATGTCTGGTACTCAATCTGTAACCTTTGTTGGCATTTTTTGGTAACCGTCATGATTCTGTGTGCAAGCTATTAACTTTAAAAGAATAACACCTTGCATTGGGATATTAAACCTTAGATAACACCTTAGGGAACACCTTAGGTTGAAAATCATTTCCATTTTGTCTGTTAGATTTTACTAAGCCTTTTTTATTTGAGGCATGCATGCTCATCTAGCAACTGTAATTGCAAATGATAAAATTGAATAATATGTGTAACTGAGTTTAGTCTGAAAGAGTCATGAAAATATGCCTGACCACAGTTATTTTTGTCATCCATCAACTTGATAACAAAGTTACATCAATGTTCTTTTCACATGGGATTTGAAAGATGATGACATGTACTATATTGTCTGTGGTAAGGAAACAACAGCGCTATAGCTTTCTGTGCTAAGTAACTCTAAGATTCACCTCAGGAAGCCAGGGATAGCGTTTTCACTGAAGGGTAACTATGATTGGGGATAAGATGAGTGAGTGTTTAGACAAGGGGTGCATGTCATGTCAGCTATGCAACTCATTAGTAAGTAAGTAAACTTTATTTATAAAGCGCCTTTCGAAGCAGGAGTTACAAGGCGCTGTACAATGAAAACATTAAACAAAATGGAAAATGGAAAATGGAAGTAAAATAATGGAAAGAAAATAGGAGCTTAAGAACAGAGAAACATACACAGCCATTATAACGTGTGCTTCAGTAGGCCAACCAATCAGGGCAAATAGCGAGACAAAGGAAACAAGATTAATTATGGTCATTTTCTTGAAAATGGTTGATGGTTCAGTATGTTTTTAAAGGAGTGAATTTTTGAAAATACCCTTTAACATCATTTTTATGTCCTGAAGATATATATGGATATATATTTATGAAGACTACAGATATCTTGTAGGTTGTTGGCTTGGCTATGATCATTTTGCTCACTTCTAATAGTATTTATATTGTTAAAAAACAAAAACAAAGCGGTTTTAATTCTGTTGCTGTTACTATGTCAAATACTAGCATACTTCATTGAAATAGTTTAGGAAATACATAATTCACTATAAAACAAACACCAAGAAAATGTTATATAGGAAACTAAACTGAAACTGCCTTGACTTAAGCCTTGACTGCAGGGCTTTTTTCAGCAATGAACGAAGGGGGTGACAGTATATGGCACATATATAAATACAAGAGAGAGCTCTACAGGCACCTTTAACAGTAAATGCTAGAAAAGCTGTAATGAATTAGTCCGGTGAGGTTGAAATATCTAGATTGTAATGTGTCAGTAGGAGTCTCGTATTTCTAGCTCAACATGAAACATGAAATAAATGCCCATTTCTATGTCTTCCCACTTGAATACTCAGTGACAGCAGTTTAATAGTAACATGCTCACCAGTTCATCTGAAACAGTGTTAACAGGCGATTTGAGTTTCTTATTTCAGAGGTGCATCAAGCGCCTGCATGTACTGCATGTGGATGTCAACCGGTAAGTCGAGCCCTGGCTCATCAGTAACGTGAGATTGTGCTGTCAGATCACTAAATGCTACCTTTACTGTTGTCCCTTTTCTAATTTCCAGCGCTCATATTTCACCTCACAGCTGCTTGGGCGCACATATTTTTAGCTCCGAGCCCATTTTGTATTGATTGTATCTGCTCTTGTTTTTCACGTTGGAGGTAAGCCACATTCCTCTGGCCCTCCGTTGTCCTTGAGGGCGCCGCGTCATTATCTGCTCCTCATATTCCCACCTGAGGCTGTCGGAGGCTGAGCCTGAAGCCTTCCATCCTCCCCTTTCCAGAGCTGTTTGGACTGCACAATGTAACGCAGCACATGGATAGGAAGATGTCACTCATGTCATATAATGACAGTTAGAAATGGCCAGACGGTTAGATGTTGAGAGGTTGCAGGGTGGCGATTATGAAAAAAAAGTGTTCCTAATGGATTTTTGAGGAGGTATAGTCTGTGGTATGCACAGCACGTTTGTTTTGGTGGTGTAATTATATGCCATTAAGGAGGGTTAAATGTTAAAACTCCTGGTGTGTGTTTGTGTGTGTTTGTGTGTGTTTGTGTGTGAGCTCTAGATGATTTCGGCTTTTCTGCAGCACAATACCATTAGAGACATTGGATGTTGGTGGGTTAGAGGCAAGACAGTGGAACAGAACACACACACACACACACACACACACACACACACATCAGGTAACGTAATGATAGGGTCCAACACAGGATGCAGATAACAGTGCAGGAATAGAAACAGCATAATGGTTGCTGCTGATTCCCAAAGGCACGAGGATATCTGGCATCATCAGCATCATAGGGCACCAGGCAATTTCTCTCCTCCTGCGCCTGCTTCCCCTCTTTCTTCCTCCCCCTCTCCTCCCCCCGTCCTCTCCCCCAATCACTACCCACGTTGTTCCACAATGTTGAAGCTATAGCAGAGGTCTGATGCTTCTCCAGTATGATGCTTATACCC
>CABFOQ010020930.1:2567-13621 GCA_900660455.1 Gephyroberyx darwinii
AAATCTGCCGCAGCCATGCCCAGACTTACATCAGATTGTATTGCTTAAAAATTAACTACTTGTGGTGGGGATAAAAACAATTCAAAATATTCAAACTGTATTTTCCCCGTTGGAGGTTTCTGTATTAGACAGTACAAGCGGTGAAAAATCCATTAGCAGTTCAGATGGTAAAAACAAAGAGAGACGATATTGTGTACTGTGAGCCACTCACAAGCAACAGTGTGTGTCAACTGGATGGCAGTAAGGCCATGGGAATCCCTAGACCCCAGCCAGCTCTCAGCTGCTTCGCTCCGGGCATTTTTGTTTTGACAAAAGGAATTTTGGTTTGCCTTTCACTCTCAAACCTCATAACCAAACGGGAGTCATAAGAGGAAATTTTGGCACCTCTGGGCAAAATATGAAATTTTTAGCCTCGATGTGTTTCAGCACCTGCATCCCAGTGAGTCTCCAGAACATTTTGTGCAGAAAACACAAAAAATACATTATTGCTGTCCAGAGCTATTTGCAGTTTAACAATATATTAACAATCCCCAAGGACTCAATTTTGCTGAATTCGTTTAATTTTATAACTCATTCACTGTAAAAAATAAAAAAAATAAAAAATAAAAAAGGGAATTATTTCAGGGAATAATAAAGCGAGCAGCAGCAGCACTGCAAA
The DNA here is from genome assembly GCA_900660455.1 of Gephyroberyx darwinii. Taxonomy (NCBI): domain Eukaryota; kingdom Metazoa; phylum Chordata; class Actinopteri; order Trachichthyiformes; family Trachichthyidae; genus Gephyroberyx; species Gephyroberyx darwinii. Next base: position 3,226 of record CABFOQ010020930.1, read on the forward strand.
AATGCTTCAACAGAATAAATCGTAGAGATTGCAATGCAGCTCATATTCCTCAAAACCATTTAATATAATCTAGGCATTTAACATACAACAGCATCACACAGGTCCACGTGTAGAAATCATCCAAAACCAATAATCCACTCCTAACTCTGGTCGACTCACCGTTAACTTTAAGGTGCAATCAGCCGCCCTATTCTAAAGCTTTATAGGCGTGTGACCTGTACAGACAGAGCCGACTGATGCGGCGTCAGGGGTCAGAACTCAGTCAGGTCGTCGTTGAAGTAGAGGCAGATGGACGGGGTTAAGAGGTCACGGTCCAAGCGGCCCCTGTCCAGCTCCTCGTCCTCGTCCGGTATGCCGTTGTCGCTCAGCGTCTTGCTCGCGTCCAGGCACGCGCCGTTGTTCTTCCAGGTGTAGCTGGAGGCGTGCGCGTTGTAGCGCAGATACCGCTGGAGGATCTCATCCAACGTCTCCTCCGAACACACCTGAACGAAACAGGGAAAAGATGAGTTCTGGGAATATCCCATCCGTCAGGGTTATACATAACAGATCTGATGTGTCTCGAGCAGGAAAACGTCGACCAGTCAAGCCGAAAGGGATCTCCTGTCAAGGTGCAAATGCAGGAATTTGGCTCGAGTTTTACTTGCAGATGGAAAATAAGCATTTTTAAATAAAGTTTTAAAGACTCTACCCAAACTAAAATAAAAAATACTTATTTTACAATGTTCATAAACAATACAGATGTTTAAAAAAAATAAATGGGGGGTGCCTTAATGTTTCAACCTTTCAACATACCTAAATATTGGGGCTTTAAGGGGCTTCCAGATCACAAGCAGTGTTAATGTGCTGCAAATTCACTGACTTGGTAAATGGTAATTCTGCTTAATCTTACAAGAGACAGTTTAAGACACAGGTGACAAGCATGTGGCATTAAATTAAACCCACATGGCACACTCTCCAACCTGACAAGCCACCAGAATGGCTAAGAAAACCCCCCCCCCCACCTCCAACTGCTACAACAGGTGTCTGTACCACTCTAGCTTGGCCTCCCCTACCCACGTGAGAAGAAGGGAAGAATTTGTTAGTGCCTGATCCAATGGCACATCTGCCAAGGATGAGAAAGGGCAGCCTAAGACAGGAGGGGGAGATGTGTGTGTGTGAGTGTGTGTGTAGTGTGTGTACAGTGAATGTGTGCATTGTGTAGTGAAAGTGTGTGATTGGAGCCCCCCCACTGAGCCTCTGGCCGCTGAGGAGACTGCTGTTGCCAGATAGGAGAGACTGATCTCCCTCCCAAAGCACTGGAGGAGCTCTATGTGTGTGTGTGTGTTTCAATATCTTATTGCCTTTGTGTGTGTATGTGCTTGTGCCGTCACCCGCAGCACCCACGTGTGTATTTATATGTGTGACTCTGCACACGCGTACGTCTCCCTGTGCGCGACAACAAAAAAAAACGAGTGAACCCAGCCAGGACTCCCTCATATGCCGCAGGCCCTGACACACTGCACTACTGTGCTGCCCCCACCCCCCCCTTCCTGTCCGTTTGGCAGGGACTCGTGTCGAGGATGAGAGGGGAAGGCGCCTCCCCTGGGTGCTGCACGCTAGCTAACCCAGATTTTATGCAGTGTGACACACAGAGGAAGACACCAGCACCTGTGCTCCATTCAGGGCTGTGCTGTCTCATCAGTGGTGACCCACTGAGCACATAATTGGTAAATACCATTCATGCAGTTGAGGCCTGTGAGGAGAAAGTTAGTGTGTGATCTCTGTGATCAGTCAAGTGTGTTTTTTTGCAGCTCTAGCTCAGTCCTTTCCCTTCTTTTACATTTTTTGACAAGCCAGCTAAGTGTTTGAATTGAAATTATGAAATATATTTTTTGCGTTGTGCCTTGCATGAGTCATTTAATAGACTCCCATTGTGTTTTTTTTTCCTTCCTTAGAGGCTTATAGCTTTCAAATGCCTTTCATAAGTCTTCAAGTCAGACTAAACCCTCTAGGAAACCTTTTACACTGGCATTTGTGTTCAAAGTGCTAAGAAACAGTCCCTTGAACAGTCCCGTTGAGCAGAATTGAATTGAACAGAATTGAACCAAGGTCTCTGCAGTTACGCAATGGCATAATACAGAGTAATACAACTGTGTCTGCCAACTACATTCTCTGGGGTTAAAGAGAATATCCAACCGTCAGACTAATTTCTGTTGACAGATAACATTACCGTAAACTGTGGTGGGGTCATACTATGGTCATACATTTAACAATACTGCAGCCATCATCTGTAGTGAGGAGGATCTGGTCTTTCAAAAAACATACAAACGTGCTCGGCTAAGACTCTGCACATCTAGTTCATCTACCATATCATTCATTATAGCCTAGGTGATGCCTGTACAACTAAAGGACTATTAATAGTGGCAGCTCAGTGCACCAGCTAGTAAATAGGGGGCTAAGAGAGACACTTGGGTATTGATGTCAACTATTGGTTGGCAATTCAGGGGATCAAAATGCAGTAGAATCAGATATTTGACACCATAGTTATTATTTCTATGAGTGATCTAGAATAACTGTTGGTTCTACAGTATCACAATAACAAGTGTAAGCATGAGTCCTGACAACCTCAAGAACATTGACACCTTGGGGCCATTCACGGTACTTACACCCTTTACTCACATCAACAACTCAAATAGGGGAAGCTCTATAGTAAAAATAGCCAATTTTCAACCTTTTTGAATGTTTTGGAGTCAACTCTGTTTGAGTGTGAGTCAGAGTTGACATCCCAGAGTGATGCGATGCAGCATACATGTATGTATCGTCAAATGTTCTTAGATCGTTCACCTCCAGCCGTTGCTCCTGTGATGTCAAGGTGTTGATGATGCGTATCCACCTGGTTTTAGCAGAAAGTAGTCCCACCTCGTACTGTCTGTCCCTCCACCAGGGTCGACCAAAGTCATTGGCCCAGTCGGTGCGAGGGCAGGGAGGGGGCACGTGCACAAAGCGTCCCCTGGGGGTGTAGTACTTCACACAGCAAGTCAATGGGTCAACATGGGTCAGGATCTGAGGAACAGTGAAGTCATGAACACATGGGTAAACAAGGTAACAAAGTTTAAAATGTTCATTGATTCATTGTTTTGGCCTATTACTACGCACATCTTTGGTTTTAGGGTCAAACCAATGACTGATGTCCTTTCCTGCACACTCAACGATAGGCATCAGAAGAACATCACCTAAGAGGAGAAACACCATGAGTTAATAAATCATAAAATATACCTGAACTAAGGTTTGTTTGAATGGTTGGTACTCACCTTTGAATTCTTCGATCAAAGGTGTCAGGTCACACACTTTGCCCAAGAATGACACCCACAAGTCATCAATTGTATTGTGAACAGACACCTCCTTGGGGGTGAAATACTTTGGTCTCGTCATGATTTATATAAGGCACCTATAAAATACAGATACACATGAAAAATACGGACAAATACGACACTTTTCGTGAATTATAAAGAAGCAAGACCATCTAGTTTCGGTGTCTCGCTACATTGTAGTTACTCAGCCATACAACAGAGTATGTAAACAGTTAGTTTAGTCTTGTTACTGTGGCAACCAAGAGAGCGTCTGCTGTAAACGGCGATTCAAATATACCTGAAAAACAAACCGTTTAAAATACATTATTTAATTATTATTTATTGTGCATGCTTTGGTAAATACAAAAAAATGAAGAATATTTCACCCAAACGAATAATACAATATATGCCAAACGAGTTTCCGGTTTAAGTGGTCCGTCAGAGAAATTCCTCCGCCAGCAAATGACAGAGAAGAAAAGGGCAAATGGCAACAATGATTGAAGAAAATGGTCCATCGACCCACGTATGTGTTGCTTTCTTCAAACAGTGTGGTATTTTATTTCGTTGATTAATTTGTTTTACGTGTCATGGCGGAGAAGAAAATATTAATAGGTAATTTGCAGCAAATTTCATCGGCAATGCTGTTGTGGTAACGTTAGCCAGTGGCTAACGCGTTAGCATTGTGCAGCTGATCTGTCACCTGTTAGGCTAAGATTACTAACTTTCGCATTAGATATCTATTTGAGCTTAGGTTTATAATTAGGGTTAACGTTACAGCATTAGATAACTGTCTTGGCAGAAGCAGCACCCTCGGGTGTTCTAATATTATTTGGTTCCGTCTGCTTATATCCGTATATTTCTTGCACCTACATAACACGTTTCTTCTGAAAGGGCGTCGTTAATGGACAGGCAGGCTTTTGGGGGGGTACAATTCAGTGATTAATACCTTTCCGTCCACCCCCAGGAACAGCCTGGCCTGTCGTCATCGTCCCAAGCCAGGCAGAAGCTAGAGGGGCTGCTGAACAAGAATATGAGGATCCGGATGACAGATGGACGGACACTGGTGGGACTTTTCCTCTGCACAGATCGGGACTGCAACGTCATCCTCGGCTCAGCTCAGGAGTTTCTCAAATCCACAGGTAGGTTTTGGACAGAGGTGAAGAACTCTTCTAATCACAGCAAGAACAGAGCACAGGAGTCACTCATATTGAAACTACCATACCATAGGAGAGTAATACCATAGCGATGTTTATTGAAGAATTAACACCTAATCAAAGTAAACCTTAACATCTTGGGAAACTGGGCCATGTTCAAAATGTGTCCACTGTGAGTGCTAGGTGCTCAGATTGTGGTCAGGTCCCTATCACTCAGCAAATGCTTTATCACACATTTACGTGCATCAGTCATTTTGAGTGTGTTTTTTTTGTCTCCAGACATGTTTTCGCAAGGGGAACCCAGAGTACTGGGCCTGGCCATGATCCCTGGTCACCACGTGGTTTCCATCGAGGTAGAGGCAGACAGTCTGGATGACACACAGGGATTTGGAGCTAGCCACTGACCCTTCCCGTCTGGAGGACTAGCATGCAGTGTAATCTGGCTACCACTGAGCCCGTGGCTGAGCCCAAAGGAGAATGGACATCTTGATCAGGGGATTGAATCAGTCACCTAGCTTCTAAAGATGCAGAACTCCCGTGTCAGTGCTCTGGGTTTAGCCATCCTCCCGTGATTGAAGAAATGATCATCGCAGTGACAGCTGGACAATAGTGTGTGCGTGCGTGTAAATGAAATGTGTGTAACAGAAGGCACGGGCTGTTCCCAAACAGCAGGTATGTTTGTTTGGAAATTGTGTTTCAGTTCAAGTGTCTTTGTTTGATAATGTTTTGAAATAAATCACTGTTTGAGGCTTTGTGTATAACTATCAGTCAAACGAGAATAACATTTCAAGTGTATTGCAATTAATGCTCATGCTGAAGCTCACGCAGGACCCATTTTCAACATTAATAGGCCAGGCGTGGCACATTGATCAAGAAGGCAGCAGGGTAACATATTGAGTAGGGAGACTGGCCTTCAACAGGAGGGCCTGCGTTCAAGGACCCATGACAGCAAGCATCTGCCCTGCTGAAGTGCCCTTAAGCAAGGCACTGAATTGGGGGAGGGGGAAATGAAAAGAATTCAAATTAAGTATTATTATTATTATTATACATTACCAAGCATCAATAAATTAGGACACAGCTGGCTTGTTTCAATATTTTAATACATTTTTTGAGCACGTCAGCTGACTCAGTTTGGCAACATAAAAATTGACAACTAAAAAACAGTTGGCAGAAAACCCAAAAATGAAACCAAGAAATAAACCTGTCCCAGGCAGTAGATTTAAATACAAAGGATTTGTCACATTCAGTTCAGACCGTCGAGCAGTTATTAGGATTCAAGGCGTCTACGGTTACTGTATCTTTGAAAAGAGGCTGAACTCGTGATACGTAATAGTTAAGTGGTCATTGACAGGATCATTTACTCTGTAGTCCAAAAGTGAGAGATCCGCTTCATTCATGTCTATACTGTAGAATGGCTCAGTAAGACTGGGGCCTCATTTATAAAGTTGCACTTGGATTTCATCCACAATTTGATTTTACACTCAGTTTTCAAATTGTCTTTTACACGACCTCTTAAAGAGTAATATTGTACACAAACCGTCCATGTATGAATTAGTTTGAGCAGACAAAGTTTCATTGACCTTAGAAGTATCCTTTAATAACTGCTAGTGAGCCACTGTTGTTTCAAATTAATTTTGTATAAAATACTGACTCAGATATGTGCCGAAAACATAACAAGCCAAATGGTAGAATATTATCCAAAGTGCCTAAAAATACCACGACTTTATTTTATTTTCAGTATGGGTGGCCCTAGTAGCAACAGCGCCCCCTAACTGGTACAGTAACACAAGTAGAAGCTTTTCTATGACAAGCTCAGATGAACAATTTGAGTTTGATTGTAACCTGTGCACATTTCTAAGACGCAATTCAATCGTAAGACCTTTCTATAAATGAGGCTCCAGGGTAGCCACTAAAGTGACACTTGTCCTTGAAAGCTAGGGAACACCATCAGTAACGTTTCAGGAGTGGAACAAATCTGGAGTGGTTCTTCAAAGAAAGGAGAAAAAGTGCAAGTTTTCAAAGACACGCTTTGAAAGTGAAAGATGAAAATACTACAATTCTGACTCGATCATATAGTTGCTATTCTGTTCAGAAAGTTTTTTCACTTGACCATTTTGTATTGGGGAGTGTACTAAGTATTGCAAAGGAGTTTTTTTTTGCGATAGCCTATTGAAAATGTAATATTTGTCCACATAAATATTCCTTGAGTCTCTCTGCTCTCATCCAATTAATCATTAAAGGGAAAATCCACCCAAATACAGAATTTAGGCTGCACATGTTTCCAATTACACACCCAGCTCACTGAATATCTACCAAAAGGAGCATGTCTCTCAAAACTAGACGCCAGGGAACCAAGAGGAATTTCTACCAGAATCAAATAACACAATGACTTGAGATTCATACACTTTTAAAACTTTTACACCCACGAGTTTCATTCCATAGTGCTAAAAGCTTTGGCACATTTCCCAAGAAAGCCACTGTATGGTACTGTCAGTCTTGCAAAGTCTCTCCTGTTTAGTGTTAATGGAGTGCGCCTGTTGAGGACATCACACAATCTTAGTTCCCCGACATAGAGAGAGTTGTACGCGGTCGCAAATATAGAGTGAGCTGCACAAGCACAGGAAACATGTCATTTCCATTTTAAGATTCCCACTTTAAACAATACTGCGAGCAGAAGCCAACTGACAACCCTCCTATGTAATTTTCAAACCAAACAAAAAGAGCTACTGCATTAAAAAGGAGTCTCTTGGTAAAGGGTCAAAGAATGGCACAAAGAAAGAAGTAAGTTGTCAAGACCAGACATCCCCCCAAAAAAAAAAAAAAAAAAAGAAAATGCACAAAGACGACTTGCTTTAAACCACCACCATGCCATTTCGAAGAACTCAAGCGTAGATGCAGGACTTCATTTTGGAGTCTTCAACCACAGTGACAAATGAATTCAACAGTAACTGTTGTAAGTTCCATTGTTTTGGTGGTGAAAAGTCTGCCTTTTCCGTCTGCACAAGCCACCGGCGTACAGACATCGCATTAAAAGTCAAATCATCAAGGTTAAACTAACCCATGAAACTCGTACACATCCACGCTGAAGCACAAGTTCGGAGGTCGACTCCAGAGTTCCTCCACAGATCCTCCACTGGCCCGACCGAGAAAGTCCCCGTCCCCCGGTGTTCCTGCAAGTCCTCCGCTCTAGTTGTAGTGGAACTTGAAGTGGAAGTTGCCACCAGACTCAAAGGGGTTGAAGTGGAAAGGCCAGCTTTGTCCACCCGGTCCGCCGCCTCCGCCCTGCTGGCTCTCTGGGTCCAGCGGATCCTCGCCGGCGTCAAACTTCTGCCTCATTTCTGGAACGATAAATGGAAAGATGGAGGTAGAAAATGAGTTGATTTCAATCCTAACAGCCAATAAGCATCAAACAAGCCTGTTACTTTGTTGTCAGTAACTCAAGAACAACCTAAAAGCCTAAAATGTGACCGCGTACGTAACCGACTCAGTTCCAGACCTGGGTCGGTGAGCACCTCTTTAGCCGAGGCGATGTCGATGAACTTCTTTTCTGCCTCCTTCTTGTCAGCCTCCGACTGGAAGTTGTCAGGGTGCCACTGCTGCGCCAGCTTCCTGTAGGCCTTGATGATCTCCTGTTTATTGGCGCTCCTGAAGGAACGATACAAGTTGGTGGGAGTTAGTGGACGAGTAAAGTGGTCCACTCCCCTCGCTCTCTTTTACAGATCTGAGCAAAGATTTCATGCACAGGTTGTTTTCTAATGCTCAGCTGAATCTGTGAAGGGGAGCTAGTGAGGCGACACATTGGTGGGAGGAGCCTGACATCAAACATTATTACTTCTGAAATAGGTGAAGGACTTTATTTATACTATGCTAGGAAATGTGTGCCTTTTGTTATACGAGCCCAGCAGGTGTTAGCAGTGGAGTAGTTACCTGTTGACACCGAGGATCTTATAGTAGTCCCTCTTGCGAGAGACTTTCAGCAGTTTCTGTGCCCGCTCCAGCCCTTCTCTGATCTCATGGCTGTCGCCGTCAAACTCTCTCGCCTCTTGGTAGTCTTCCACCGCTGCAGAGGGTAAAGGGCAAGAGAGATTATAGCACTTATAGCACTTTTACTGTGTGCTATAATAGCACACAGTAAAAATCAATGTGAGAAAGATGCAACATCTACAACATCTACCAATGCATGAGTTGGACTAACTTTCTGTGTTCTCATCTATAATCTATCATTGATCTGGAATCACTTCTACTCCGACTTGTACCTGACCAACAGCTGATTATTGTTGTTGCTCTTTCAAGCACTTCCACCTAAGTGTGAGCACATCTTTATCCCATTTGTTAAGTCTAAAGTCCTATGTGGACAGGATTAGTTTTCAGGCCAGTGTCCAAGTGTTTTTTTAAATTTTATAATCACAGTACATCTGTAATGTCAATGAGCAATATGCACAGAATAAGAAAATAAAGGTGATGGGAATGGCTAGGCATCCTTGTTTCATCACTTGGACTGAGCTAGTATCCTCCAGTAATAGAGGCTACAATATATTAATCTGCAGTCTATGGAGGCTATTGAACTAGCATAGGAAGAAGAAACAAACACAAGGACGTTTGCAATGAAAGTTTGGAATACATCCACACATGCTGCATAAATGCTAGACACCGTCTAGCCCAGTTGGAGATTTGGCACAGACCATGCTACTTTAAAGTTGAACTGCATAAAATGTTCCCAGATGTCTCACCCCTTTGTAAGGCACATCGATCTAGTTTTGTTCTGTCCCCTGAACTAAACAAGTACTGGATTGAAAGTTTGAAGATTTTTTTCCCCCCCGAGGATAGTAGAGGACACAATAGAGTCTTCTGTAAAGCAGTGGCTCAATGAAAACCAACATCGTCCATTTAGTAGAATCACATATGTCCTCAAAGACAGACTTTGTATTTGAAAGAAGATCGTTCTATGCTCTTGTTACCTCCTTTCCCAATAGGGCTTGAGGCAGTTCTAGCACAAAGACACATTTGGGAACCCTGGTCCAGTCCAGTGCGGTTCAGCAGCGTGAGAGCTCGTACCTTTCTCGTACTCCTGGTTGAGGATGTAGGCCTCCGCTCGGTCTCGGAGGACGTTGGCGTTGCGGGGGTCTCTCTGGTGGGCCTCTGAACACACGTCTATGGCCTCGTGAGGGCTGTTAACCTGGAATGGGCAAGACAGAGGGAGGTTTTCAGTGTCAAATGTGTTGGGAGTTTCACATCTTCTGTATAAAATGTCATAAAACTACCATTTATAACAGAGAAGACTTTTAACAGCCTAGGGCAGTGGTTCCCAAACTGGGGGGCGCAGTGGAACTACAAGGGGGGCGCGGCTTCATCACCAACCCACACACACAGGCACACACAAACACACACACCGGTAAAACAATATAAAATAAAATTATAACAAATACAACTGCAAACAAGTTGTAAAGATAGGGCACTATATCATATGGTTGCACCTAAGAAATAAAAATAAAAGAAAAAGAAATCAAGCGGAACCGACGTGACATGCACTGTGTTCCAACCACGCCCCCCAGAGCGGCTCATGTTACAGACCGACTAGCGGCAAAACCAGAGAGAGAGAGAGAGAGAGACACAGCGACACAGAAAGAGAAAGAGAAAAAGATAAGAGATAGGAAGGAAGCGATGTACCAAGATGGACAGATTTGTGACTGGTATAAAGCGCAAATCAGATGGCAAGTCTGTTACAGCTGTAACAGGCGACGCGACCACCACAACAACGGCACAAAAAAAGGTAAAAGCAAGAAAATATAAGGAGGCATATCTGTCCCTGGGCTTTACAAGCACTATGGTCGGCCAAGAAGAGAGACCCCAGTGTGTTGTGTGTCTTAAAATACTGGCGGCAGACAGTATGAAGCCCACTAAATTGAAAAGACA
>CABFOQ010020949.1:1287-16734 GCA_900660455.1 Gephyroberyx darwinii
GTCGCTTCTTCCATGGAGACCGCACTCTTCCATTTCCTCATGCAGAGGCGGAACCACCTTCAGCAGCCCTTAGGCATGGATACACACACGCACACGCACACACACACACACACACACACACACACACACAGACGAACACTACTAGTGAGGAACTGGTTGAGAGGTTTGTGGCAGTAGGGAGGATGGTGCTAAAGTTAAGGGACGCTCTCTCTCTTCTTTATTTCTTGCTTGTTTTTCTTTCCAGCCCTTCATACTGAACTCATTCCCTCTCTCTCCCTCTCCCTCTCTTTCTCTCTCTCTCCCATATGCTATGTTCAGACACCGGTTAAAATCTGATTTGTTAATCGATTCTGATCTTTCAGGCTGACTGTCCACAAAATTTACAAGTGCCCAGATTGGATTTGTGCGTTTCGACAGTATAATCATTTGCTGTCATTACAACATTGGTTGTCATAGTAACAAAGCAGGCGTGCACACACTGACTAAGTGGTGTATCATCTGTCCAACAACTCTGAGAGCTAGCTGCGAGCTAGTAACACGGATCCGCTGTTTTTGTCACATTTTCGAGTCATGGTATAGAATATATTTGTTGAAACCTCTTGATTTGTCCAGGCGTTCTTTTGCTGGCTATCCTCCATGTTTGATGTTCTCTACTCTTGTTGTTGCAATGCGTGACATCAAATACATGATGTGTGGGAAGCGACGGGAATAAAACACCAACTAGTCAGGCTGAGTAGCATTTTCAGAGATGCAATTTTAATCTAAATATGTTTTAAATCTGATTTGAAAACAATGAATTCATTGTTGATTTTTGCTGTCCAGAATTTCAAAAATATATCTGACTCATATCGGAAATGCAAAAAAAACAAAAAACTGCATTTGAGCTGCCTGCCTGAACATAGCTAAAGGATCCCTCATTCTGCCACATTCGATCCCCCATCATATCTCTCTCCTCTCTCTACTCACTAGTGCATCTGTCCTCTTTTGTTCTTTTCTTTCATTAGTTCTCTTTTCTCTCTGGTCTCCATGTCATTCTGACCGTTCCTTGTCTGATCAGATTTTCTTATCCCAACATTCCACTTCTTGCCCCTCCCGCCTTTGCCTTCCATATCACACATCTCTCTCCCTCCCCCTGTTTGACTGTCTCCAATCTTACACTGCATTATTTCTTGCCCTCTGCGTCACATCATACAACTGTACCACAAAAATATATGCACTCACATCCAGGCCCCCCCACACACACATGCACACACACAGGGCGACACATTTTGGGTTAACAAGGGGGTGCTATCTGCCTTAAACCCTGCTGAATCATCCCCTTCATGACTCTCTCTCTCTCACACACACACACACACATAGCCAAAATGAGGGATGAAGGCTATCAGTATGGCTCTGACTGAAGCAGAGATACACACCTGCTGCGTTAATACGAAAACCTTTCATCTCCAAAAAACATTTTTTTTTAGTGAGCAAGAAACACAGACCCCTTTTCCGAACATTTCTGGAAACGTGATGAAAAAAGCATTGTCTGGGAAAGCTGGGTTCTGGGACGCTGGGGCCTTGTCCCCAAAAATAACCAAAGTTGTTTTTGTTGCCAAACCTTAACCGTAACCAATTGTTTTAGTGCATTGATAGCTTATGTGGCTGGCCACACATACATATAATAAGAAGCAATGCTTAGATATTGTACGAATCAAAGTTGCGTAACCTTTCAGAAGATATAATTTGAACATGGTTTAAGAACTCGTTACTCAAACGCCTCCACCGCCCTTCAAAGTGGCCTCCACAGACAACACAGGCAACACAGTAACAAACCACACAACAGTGACTCAAGCTCCCCGACACCCATGCGTGCACACACACACACACACCCACACGTACATACACCAAAATAGCCCCAATGGAACCAGCGATAGACACAAAGTCCACTCTTAACAAACCACACACCAGTGGCTTTGTTCTGAGCGACTGCTTCAATCTTTAATGTGTTTTGGTTGCTGGCGGCTGCTGATGTTTCGGTCTTTAGATTGCCTCAGACTCTGCTGTTGTCACACTACAGAGGTCAGTCCAATGACTTACCGCCCCGAGGCTGCAGTACACAAACCCCTTCAGACTAATTACACACATGGGCACACACAAACATGACAAAACACACGTGGACGGATGCACAATGAGTTGCCCACAATGCATTCCCTCACAAAGAAGGCCACCAATGCACGCGCGCACACACAAACACACACACACAGTGTACATTCAATTTAGAGTTCCTAATGCAGTCCCTTCTCACTTGACATCAATTTGTGATACTTTGTGGTAGTGTTTGCTCTGACCTTTCATGGTGAAAGAGAACATTATGGAGACAATTCTGTGTGGTATGCTCATGTGATCTGTCTCACAGCTTCAGTGTAACATATTGTATTTTTAATGTGTTGCGCTGATAAACAAATGTAGACACTGTTTACAGTAACACTGTACACACATATGCTCCATGCTCCAGCTCTTGTAAACATATATCTCCCACACATCTCCAAAGACTTTAATTAAACATATCCATACATACGCTTTTCCATACATGTTGCCATTCAATCACCTTTATGAATACATAAGTAATAAGTAATCATAAATATATATTATAAAAAACAGGTCAAAGCAGGATCATTATCCTCACATAAATGAGACAAAAGAGAAGCGTAGAGACAAAAAGACACGAAGAAAGTAAAAGAGATTTTAATAGAAAGTGTACTCCTTTGATAATAAAACAATCAGAAATATCAGATCTTGCTTTAATGTTAGTGGTTGGGTGGTTATAAAAGTTACATTAGCAAAGCCATCCATTATGAATACAGCACAAGTCCTGGCTGTCACCATTAATAGTCTGGCTGTTTCATTAAACATAGAGAGCTAAACAGGCTATGTGTATGTGTAGGCTTAGTAAAACACACAAACTGGATGGAGATGAAGACAGAGACACACAGATCACTCGATATGCATTATATACATTACACATATATATTATTTAATCCAGTCAAAAGGTCTCAAAGGTAGATATATCATTTTAAATTAATTCATTAATTCATTATTACATAAGTAGCTGTTTTAAAGTTGCTTAACAATGAAAATGCAGAGTCTGTGAGTACTTTTCTAACAGTAAATGGACTGGAATGACAAAATGTTAAGTTTAAGTTTAAGTTTTCAAGTTCATTATCGATTATGAGCCCATTTGCCAAAACCACAGGCTACTAGAGAGACAGACAGGGAGGGAGGGGAAAGGCAGAGTTAGAGATAAAGAAAATGAGGGAGAGACACGGGTGTGAGAGTTGAATGGGTGTCTTGATTTCCCCCTGTGGAAGAGGGAAGTGCTGGAGAAATATGTTTGTATGTGAGCATGTGTGTGTATGAGTGAGAGTGAACAGAAGGAGAGAATACATGTTTTGGTCTACATGTGTTTGTGGGCTCTTGAAAGCAATAACTCATCACTGTGCTATTCTATGACTTCAGAGAGACATGCTATGGAGTTACTCAGGTTTTTATGAATGCCCTGTCAAGGATGACTGAGAGGTGGTAGGGTGCCATATACGAAAGATTTGCTTTGGTAACGTGGGTAGCCTAGAGACCCCAATCTGAGAGAGAGATATAAAACATAACTTCTAATACCTCATAAGAATAGCATCAGCGGAAAGCATCACTATTGCACCCTACTGCAATTCTTGTACTAATTTAGAAGTACAAACTTAATACTGATGATTTATGTGCACATTTCCAATCCAAGCAAGACAGCATTGCTAGAATAATGACAGCGTAGCATTGAGCTCCACTCAAGAAAAATAAAACATCTGCACTCCCAATGGTTCACATCAAAAGGCACTAGAAAGCAGTGGTCAGATTATGATCAAAGTCTCTGCTGAAAGAATAGCTTCACAAGTGCTGTGTGTGTAGAGAACTGGGTTAGGTCACACATTCACACAGGAACAAAAAGACAAAGATTTGGCATTGCACACCGGTCACGATCAAACAAAGGCCGAATTTGCACGCACACACTCTCTCTCTCTCTCTCTCTCTCTCTCTCTCTCTCTCTCTCTCTCTCTCTCTCACACACACACACACACACACACAAATCACTACAGTAGTATATCTGTGAGCATCTGTTCAGGACAGATGTGGTGTAGTCCTCTGATCATCAGGTCTCTCAGCCTATCATCAGCTAGCCTGCAGAGAGAGAGAGAGAGAGAGAGAGAGAGAGAGAGAGAGAGAGAGAGAGAGAGAGAGAGAGAGAGAGAGAGAGAGAGAGAGAGAGAGAGAGAGAGAGAGAGAGAGACAGAGAGAGAGAGAGGGAGAGAGAGAGAGAGAGAGAGAGAGAGAGAGAGAGAGAGAGAGAGAGAGAGAGGGCACAAGATTAAGTAATTAACAAACACTTCTTCAATATGATAGATAGAAATGCCACCCTGGGGCTAACAAATGGCTAACCAGTGGAGAGCATTGACCTCACTTGCTGGATACTCAACTATCACTGTGCTGCTTCACAACTTGTTGGGTATTTGCGAACACTGCACTCAATGATTTAATAAATCTTTAAGGGTGATGATGCGCCTGCCCAACTGCCACTGATTTGTTCACTGTAAGTAATGGAAACCAAGTGAAGCCAGAGTGAAGATGTTCACTGCTGAAACAAAGGCTTTACTAAATGAATGCATTAAAATGTGTTGAGTGAGATGTTTTTAGAGGATATTGGTATATTGGCTATGTAAAGTAACCTTTCATGTAAATACATGTCTATTTGGTTCAAGTAGTGATTCAAACAATACTCAGTTTGTTAAAGCATTTAAACACCTGGTGTCAAGTCAAGTCAAGTCCAAAAAATTCAAGTAACAGAAAATCAGAAACAATTATTTGCCAATGAGTAGTTTTTAGTTGTGACTTAAAGGCCTCAACTGAATTTGGCAGATCTGATGCTTTGAGGAAGGAAGTTCCATCATTTTTGTAGCAGCCACAGAAAAAAGCATGATCACCTTTTGTTTTACATTTAGTGCACATGACTCACTGTAAGACACAGGACAGACAAAAGACCTTGGCCAGTAAACCTGAGGGATCTAGTTGTATGATACAGGCAAGACTTTCTGAAATATAGAGAGGAGCCAGACCATGTTGATGTCTTCGAGCCAATCTGTGAGGTTAGCTAACAGCAGCAACAGCAGTTTGTTTGGACTAAAGAGAAGAAGAACTTGGTAGTTAGCATGAGCAGTGAGTGAGCCACAATGGCTGAACGGACAAAGAAAAGACTGGTACTTAACTTCAACAGAAAAAGGATCTTGTGGATTATCACTTTCAACAAAATATATTCCGACCACATCACCCAAATGTTAACCCTAACCATACGAAAGATCTGTGTGTGTGTGTGTGGTGTGTGTTTGTTGGTGGGGGGGTTGAATGTTGAGAGTTTGAGGGGAGGGTTAGTGGTTGGCTGATGGTAATTGTTTTTCCTTTTTTCTTCTTTTTTTTTTAAGAGAATATTAAAACAGCCAACTGTGGGAATTGGAAAATATAATAAATTATATTAAGAATAAATAAATAAACAACTAGCAGACCTCGTGTTTTATTTTAAATTGCTTCCCATAAGAACAAAAAAAAAAATAGGAAAAATGAATCAATATATTTTTTCAGTTATTCTCAATTCACTGCGTAAGTTGACTTTCTATTTTCCTTACCATTGATTTTAAATTAAATGTATCTGCCTATGTATGCAATCAACTCCGCATGGACCCAGTTTGCCAACCTATGCACATCACAGTGGATCAATATGGAGTTTTGAATAATTGCTAACAATTACTGTGTGCAGAGAAAACAGTTGTACCCAACCTCGCACAAAAGCATATACAAATGTACATGCACACTCAAACGGGCACTGAGAGTTTTTTCACAACAAGCTTAAGGTTTCTAAGGGTTTGTTTTTACAGAGCACTGAAAAAGTAAAGTGCAAAAGTCTGATACATTTCAATTGTACGAGCAATCAATTACATGCAGAGAATAAATCTGCCAATTTCAATAAAATTACATACCTACCATACCTAGTAGTACATGCTTAGTGATTTATATGTATGCTGAATTGAAGAGGTTCCTTAAGACTCACTATATACCTCATATTTTGTGAGGTATATGGTATGTACCAAGGTAATGTATCAGGGATAAGTTGAATGTAACCTAAATGTGTGACAGGAGTGTTTCACGCTCAAAAAACGTTACATATTTTTTAAATTAAAACTTGAAAGGAACCCATATACCATGATATAAACATATCATTGCATAGCATAGCATTGCCATTAGCTTATACGAGATAAATAAATATGGATTATATTGTTATTATATGGATTAGTAGGTGTATGTTGTTATGCAGTGTTGCCTTCCTTTAAATATTTTGTGTAAAGCAAAGATAATACAGCAAGTACAAATTGAGCATCAGTACAATGTTCCATCAGTTGTGTGCCATTTATTGGGCACACAGTGTTCCAAAAGTGGATGTACAATACATCATTTTTAGAGATATTTATCAATAGATGAAGGAATACAAGGGGAATTGAGAGTAGACTCTTTTTGGAACAGTGAATCTTTCTATGCCCTTTACTTTATTTTAGTGGACAGACTAAGCAGGTGCATTAGTGTAAAGAAGGCCTAAACTAGACCAACTAAACAATTCCCAACCATTTTAGTCCCCTCTCCCCATTTTCTTTCCATTACTACCTTTTGTTAGCTCTGTGAATGTACACTGTGAGTGATATACTTTGGGGAACTCTTTGAGTCTTGAGTGTTTTTCTAGGCAGGGTCCCAAAGTGTAATCATGGGAATTGTAAAATGAGTTCCCAAATTATTCTGGAGAGACAGAGGATGGGTTTTGACTGGATCATTATATATGAACCTCTTGGGCTGTTATGCTGTCACACTGTTCTCAACTCCCAGCAGTGTAAGATGGGCTGAATACTGAATACTTTGCACTAGTTTTGTTATATTTGGCTACGTTATCCAGTCCCTTCACGATGGTGCGATCTTGCCATCGCAAGAATTCACGCAAATTCAATTAATTGCCGCAATACTTGCAAGAGCTTGCAATTTTGCCAAACCCAGGCAATATTCCCACATAAAACAGTCAAATTGGCACAATGCTTCCACATTAACATGTTTGGGACGTTCTGTTTTTTAATTGAAATATGCAATTTGCACCATTTGCTTTCTTGTTATCCTGAGCCTTTGATATGGTTACACACAAAGACAATGCCGGAGTGGCCAATCGGGACAACCGGGATGAATCCTGGTGGGCCGGTGGGTCTGTGGGCCGGTTGAACAGGCCGTGCTGCGGTGTAGCCTAATCATTTTATAAATTGTTCAAATTGATTTGCTGCTAACAGGTTGGTCACCGGTGACTAATGAGATGTGCGTTCTCTGGTCCGGACCTCTCTCTCCTTTTCCCCGAGTAAAACTGGCAGCACTGACAGACCTGACACGCCTGATAGGGAGATTAGAGCGGGACGGGAATGTGATTGGTCAACTAAAGATGTAATGACAAGTTGTAGATATGCTGCATTGCAGCCTATAGGGAAAAAAACAAACAGAAATAATGTAAAGAAAACAAGGATTAAAAAGGAATGAAAGAAAAATACAGGCACTAGACAGAGAACATGTTTAGTAAAACAAGTTTTCAGCCGGCGGCCCCAGGAGGTATTATGCCAATTACTACTTAAAAAAACCCAACTTAAAAGACAGTGTAGGCAGTTTACAGTGTTTTTAGGGGGTTGGGGTTTATTTTCTCAAGTACTGCAAATCAATTTTATAGTATAGGGGTATATAAGGTTTAAGTGTCTGATGACTGACGACTGATGACTGATGCCTGTTCAACTGATAGACTGACTCATCTGAATGTGGCTCTTGATGACCATGTCTGGTGCCATGGGAAAAACAGCTAAGGGGATTCTCAGGGTTTGTGTTTGGTTTCTGTTGTGGCATAGCCAAGCTATCAACTAGGGTACAAAACAAGGTAAAAGAGAATGTAGGTACTGTAGGTAAAATGTCAACGTCTCTTGTTGTGTCATGCAAAAGAAAAGATTCAAGAGCATTAACAGTTTGGAGAATGCTGCAAAAAATACAGCGTGAATAGACAACCAAAAGCAATACTGAGAACAAGATCACAACAGCTTAGTTTATTCGTAGCCCTTTCCCTCTGATTTCATGCCTTGTCAACTATTCTTGGGATGGTCCAAAACACAAAGAAATCTGTATTTTGTTTACACTTGGCCTGTTTCCTACTTATTGGCCCACTGCCAGTCTGAGTAAGCCCTCAGCATAAGCCCTAAGAGCATACTTCAGCCAGGCCTCACAGGACTTTAGCAGCCAATTATAAACAGGCGTTGTTTGATTTTGTCAACTGTAGTAATGTGGATGGTGGGAAGGAAAAAAAAAAACTCTTTTAGCTGCAATATACACTCAAATCTATATTACCCATTTTCATTTACTAATTTTACTAATGGGATGCCAGCCCAAAGGATAGCATCATTTTTATATATATGTATTTATACGTACAAGAGCACAGAAATGGAAACCCATTAACAGGGCCAATATATTTTGTCTATAGCCAAACAAATAGAGCTTTTGGATATGCATCTGGGTTTGCATCTGTAGATACAATTTCACTGTTTTTTTTCCTTCTCAATGATAATAATAATAACAATAATAATAATAATAATAATAATAATAATAATAATAATAATAATAACAATAACAACAATAATGATAATAATTATGCCGCAGCCAGACCTCATAGTTGTAGTCGGCACAGCATCTAAACCAACTTCATCCAGGATTTTGGTATTTGACATTCAATTTGGTAGTTGATTTAAAAGCCTATGGCAGTAGTATATACACAGGATACACAACCAACAACATGAACTGACACATAGTGAATAGGAATTAACTAAACAGTCAGATTCAACTGATGCATGGTGAATAGCAAATGACACCCACAAATGTGTTTTCCAGAACAGTGCACATTTTCTTGGCACAGAGTCTCTCTTTCTGTCTCTTCCTCTCTCTCACAGACACATATACATACACACAGCTATAGCTTGGCTATCCATCACATTACATGTCACAGTGTTTGTCCACAAGATGTCCAGTCTTTAGTAAGGTTAACATAGACTACTGTAGATAATATCTTCAACAGCACACATTCTGGTTCCTAAGATTTCTATGCAGTAAACATCACAGCTACTGAATGAGAGAGATGAATACAAACAAGGGCTAGGGACAGTAACACAAGGTGATTGAAAATGTGCCAAAATCAAGTTGTGTTTGCGTTTTCCCAGTGCATACAAACAACAAGAGTTGTTTAAATTACACTGTTTGGCCTTCAGACTAAAGTTGAGACTGACTTATCTCACATTGTGTCACACCATATAAACATTATCTGAAAAATGGACAGTGAACCAATGGAACAAGATAGAACCTCACCGCATTGTCCAATCGGCCAGACTGAAAGGCATGTTTGCCTTTCAGAAAGTACCCAAGAGTATGCTGGCTGATAATACCAACACTTGCAAGGTAAAACTTTCTTGAGGTATAAATTCATACTTATATTCATTGAGGTGGAGTTGTTCCATATGTATCAAGAGTGAATGTTTTTTGTTATCTCTTTGCCTTCAAAAATTTATCCTGCTATTTTCTTTCCTACGAAATCATCATAAAAAGGAATTTCCATCTGTTTGATGTGCGTGCTTCTCCCTCTGTCGCCCTCCTTCTCCTTGCATCTGTTTTCCATATTAACAGAGACTCTCCTCTTTACTCTACCTATCAGTGCAGCGAGCCATACCTCAGGGAAAGCACAGCACTCCAACACCTTGCGCTTCCCAAGTTAAAAATAGTGTTCTTCAGCAAGGGAAAAGGTTATCCAATTAAAAGTAATTGCCTGAGCAGAGAAATGGATACACTATTCTTCCAGAAAAAAAAGAAGACAACAAGCAGCCTACGACGGTCTGTTATTGCATTATTCAGCGTGATGTCCCCTCACTCTCCATCCCCTCTGATCCTTCTCCCTCTCTCCCCACCGTCCGCTCATATTTTAGCATAAAAGAATCCGCACATCAAAGATTTTTAACATTTAATTTGGATAAACACAGGAGAAGAGTTGGAGAAGTTGATGCTTGTGGTGATAATGATGATGATAATGATGATGAGAAAAAACAGGGATAAGGAGTAAAAGAAGGAGTAGGAGGAGCCAAGTGGATTTTAAACACCGACAACTTGACAAAAACACCAATGTATTCTGCAGCATGGCAGCCTTGTATTTTCCCTTTCGAATGTACAGTACACCCAGCCACAGTTGAGCACAGACTCCATCGCTATGTACTGTATAATTTAGAGGGATGCAGGCCAGGCTGGGCCGCTTTGATTCAGCCACAGCTGCCCCCTGCACTTGTTGTACACATTTATGTCCTCTATCTAGAGCTGTGCTTGTTTTGTTATATCACCATGGGCCCTCAAGTGTGACAGACGAATCAAAACAAACGGCCATGCAGTCAGGCACACTCACACACACATTCACACTCTTTTTTTTTTCTCTCTCTACCTACCTCTTTCTTTTTCCCCCTCTCTCGTGCACAGAGCTAATCAAAACACCGCTGAAATGGTCTGTGGACAAAGTAAATCAGTAGAGGTCCGTAATTTTATTCATCACTGAGCAGTTACCAAACAAAACGCCAGACGTGAGGACAATGAATACACTGCAGGATCAAGTCAGACAGAGAGAGAGGGAGAGATGGAGTCAGAGAGAGCCTAAGAAGGCTTACAAGATAAGGAATGCAAAAGGAGGAGAGTGGGGAACTGATTGAAGAATCGCAAAAAAAAAGCAAGACGCATCAAGAATGAGAACAAGCTTCATCGAGAAAGGGAAAGACCATGGAGAGGAGAGGAACAGGAGTGAAGTCTCATCCTATCCATTCTCCTCTCTGCGGTTTTGGGCGGTTTCGAGTGCCAGAAGAGGAATAATGCTGCTGCTTCTTTGAATCCCTCTATCTCTTTCTCTCTCTCTCCTTTTTTACTTCCACTGTCACTCCTCCTTCCTCCCTTCCTTCCTCCCTTCCTCATTGCATTTATCTTTCCTCCATCTCTTCCTCTCCACCCCTGTCCTTCCTCCCTCTCTCCTGTCCCTCTTTTTCCTCCTACCAGCTCTATCTCCCTCCCTTTCCATCTGTCTCCCTCTGTTTTTCCTTCCATCGGCCTCTCCCATTCTCTCTTTCTATTTCCAACTGTCTCCCTCCCTGCCACCTGCTCAGTTTCCATCTTTCTCCCTCCCTAACTCCCTCCTCCATCCCTCTTTCACTCATCTTTCTATCTGTCTCCTCTCCTCCTTCCCACCCTCTCTCTCAGACCCTCTAGCCTTTTACATAATTCAGATGTACATCTTTTTCTCCCTCTACCAGCACCAGCTGTCTACAGGAGCTCATATGAACTGAATGAACAGTCCATGTCTTCCATTTATCCTGATTTGCTGTCAAACATCTGAGTGATGCCTATTCGGTGTGATGGAGTGGGAGTGAAGGGGTTGGGGAGGGAGAAAAAGGGAAGCAGATGAGAAGGGTCAGGAAGTCAGAAGACATCTCATCTTTATCTCTTTCCACCAGGCATCTGTCTTTCAGCCAGTGTGCCTTTTAAACTGGTGAGTTGCAGTGCCATCAAGGCCCAACAAAAATATGACTTAGGTATTTTTCTTTCTTTTTTTCTCATCAAGTGGCATTGTAAAAAGGTTGGAAAAGTCCTCATCTCCAATAGATTATTTTCTTGGTAGTATAAGTCTCTTTGAGGGAGGAAGTAGCCTGGGATTAGGATTGGTGGTGCTGAAAAAAAGTGGCACTTGTGACCTGAAATCACCACCTCACTTGAATGGCACACACAAAGCTGCAATACATGCATACATACACACACACATGCACACACACACATGTGCGCACATGTGCATACACACATACACACACTCGCCCTGTAAGCCTGTGAGCGAGTGCTGTCCAAGGTGCTGAGAGTTAAGCTCCACTCTTGGCATTGGCTCTATCACTGAGGGTGCCACTGGCCATGGTGCTGAAGTGGCTGTGTGTGTGTGTGTGTGTGTGGGCACGCGCTTGTGTGTGTATGTGTGACCAAGTGATTTTTCTATAAGCTGCTGTGACAGGCAGGTATCAGAAAAAGGGCCCTACCCTACAATAGCTGCTATACTGTAAGTGCATTGTGCCTCATTGTATAAGGGGCATCAGCAGAGGACAGGGGAAATGTAGCCTCTGCGAGCCTGCTACTGCCTGTTGTGTAATAACACAAGAAGTGAATGTGTTTTGAAGTTCACATATAGGACATGACCCACCACAGCAGACACAGCAGAGGCCATTTGTTCACAGGTGTCAGTAAAATAGACAAAGAGGAAGGGAGAGGGGAGGGATGGCATAGGAGGGAGGGATGCTGAGGAAGTGATAATATGAAACCACAGTATTTCCCTTGCCCTTGGCCCATACCACATATCCACCCCACCATCACACTCTTACTCTCCCCTCCCTAGTGGTGTGATTGAGTACAAGAGACCAATTGTCTAGCATAACACAGCTATGAATAACTCTGGCCATCCTTTCACTGTATCCACTGTATCCTATCCACAGTGATATATAGATATACTCTTTGCAAAACATTTTAAACAACAAATCAAGCATAGAAAATACCTATAAAGAGCACAACCCTCAATAATGTTTGGAAGCAAATTCAATTATGTATCTTGGTTTTATCCCTTATCTCAAAATAAGTTTTTATCCTAAATTATGTCCCTCCACAGTTGCAATCGGGCTTTGTGAACATAACCTTTTTTCTCCTGGGCTGATCCCCAAAAAGGGACGGGGGCTTTGCTGCTAGTCCCAGGATTTTCTGTTGTCCTGTCTGACCTTGGTTTTGTTGATGCTGACCAAAGACCAAAGAATTTTTCTCCAGTATCCTTTCAGCATACAGTGAACTTTCACTAACTCCAATGCACACAGATGCACATGCAAAACAGACATTTATGTCTGTCATTCATACATAATATACAGTGACATGCACTGTGGCTGTTCACTTCCACTCCCACACGTACAATTGCACTCACACATTAGCCTCTCTCTCACATAAATTACAGTTGCGTGCACACACAGCCACATTTCACATCCACACACATATGTAAACCTCTTCCTCCCTTTAACACACTAAACACCAGTTTGCCACCACACAGCCTGTGAATGCTCCATATAGCAACACTGCATTCAAGCCAGTCCAAAACATATGCATCTACTTCAATGGATGCTTAATTTCCACTCAAACATGCCAAGGCTGTTGTGCAGATGGTAAAAACACAATGACTAATATCAGAAAGTAAAATGGGATTTCATGGGGCAGACATTATACGTCCATTATAACATCCAAAATGAGTTTTTTAATGTAATTATGGTGTTTGTACATGGCAAGGACAGATTGAAGGTGAAAGAAAGAGGGTTTTTCAATTGTTTTAACTTGGTGGCTAATGGAGAAGGAAAAATGGTGCCATTACTGTAAGATGATTGAAGCTTATGTGTGTATGTGTTGACGTGTTTAACTGTACATACATGAGTTATGGGCTATTGCTCTGGGCCTCTGAGCTGAAAACATGCAGAGATAAAATGGCTCATTGAAGGTCACTATGTTGACTTGGTCAAATTGTTTGTGCAAATAAGTTTTAATTGTTTGTAACATACAATAATGCAAACATTGGGTCTACAAACAGCTTACATCAAAAATGTTTTTGCAAGTACTATTTGAACCACATTGATTTGATTTAACTTTTTGTGGATGATACTTTCGTGTTCCCAAAAGATGTCCTATAAAGATTCTCAACACAACACAACACAACACAACACAACACAACACAACACAACACAACACAACACAACACGTTAAAAGTTGCATAGTGCTACTGTGGGGGGAAAACATGCAACTGCAATTTAGTGTTTTCTTTGAATTTCTTTTTGATTTGGGTTGTAGTGCCAATAAAACCAGCAGAAAGCTGAATCAGAATAATTTGGTTTGTTTCTTTTGAATCACTGGAGCTTGGTCTGGTTCGTATGGATTTTGACAACAAAATTAATAATACACTAGAAAGAGCGTGAGGGACAGTTTAAAAGAGAGGAAGAATACAACACATTACCTTACCTTGTAATTTTCCTCTTTGAGTAATTGTTAGAGAATTACAGGCTAAGGCTTCATCATTTAGACAGGAGCTCTGAAGCAAGTTCACACAATAATCACCCAAACTACTTTTCTTTATTGTAGGGAGCAAAAGGGTGTTCCTCTCACTTCGTTCGCCCTCAACCCCCTTCTTCATACAGACTACATTATACAGCTTGTATCAATATATCTTGCTCACTCTCTCTCTTCTCTTTCTGGCTCTGTCTCTCTCCTCTTCGTTCTCTCTCCCTGGCTGTCTCTGACATTATGCTAACACATTTACAGCAGAATCCTACTGTGCAGAGTAATCCTTCAGTAAAGCTGGACTCTCTTAATGTTTCTGCAGGGTCTGAGATTCCTCCCAAATGGATATACTGTATCTCTGGGATGACACCAGCCCCAAGGTTAGAGAACACACACACACACACACATACATATGCACACCCACAGCAAATTTTCCAGTGTTTAATAAGAGTGGATTTTTCAGTGACAATTATTCGGAGTTGAGTAGTGTGGATTGGAGTGTTGTTTGTTCACTCGGGGCGGGTGTTCAAAACTATCAAAAACGTTAAATGAACTCTGAAGGGTGTAGGTTTAAATCCATTTTACACTGAGGTATATTAACACTGACAATTTTGCTGTGTACACACACACACGCACACACACAAACACATGCCCAGACACATGCGCGCATACACACACACATAGGCGCATAGCAAAACCATGCATCTCCATCTATCTATCTATCTGTCTGTCTGTCTGTCTGTCTGTCTATCTATCCATCTATCCATCTATCTATCTATCTATCTATCTATCTATCTATCTATCTATCTGTCTGTCTGTCTGTCTGTCTATCCATCTATCTATCTATCTATCTATCTATCTTCTTATCTATCTATCTATCTATCTATCTATCTATCTATCTATCTATCTATCTATCTATCTATCTGTCTGTCTGTCTGTCTGTCTGTCTATCCATCCATCTATCCGTCTATCCGTCTATCCGTCTATCCGTCTATCTGTCTATCTGTCTATCTGTCTGTCTGTCTGTCTGTCCATCTGTCTGTCTATCCATCTATCCATCTATCCATCTATCTATCTATCTGTCTATCTGTCTATCTGTCTGTCTGTCTGTCTGTCTGTCTGTCTGTCTGTCTATCTATCTATCTATCTATCTATCTATCTATCTATCTGTTTTATTCAATCAAT
>CABFOQ010020951.1:0-11828 GCA_900660455.1 Gephyroberyx darwinii
CCCTCACACGTTACCCTACCTTGATATAGGAGTGCAGGTAGTGATCCAGGTTTTCCTCATGGCACTTTGCAACAATGTGGACCAGCACTCTGCAGACACAGGACAACAACAAAGAGTTTATTGATCGCAGCCTGCCAGCATGTATTGCATCATTCGACAATGGCAGAAAACATCTGTCACACACTCTCAGACACATTCTCTCGTCACTGAATGTTTTTTATTAGTCCCTTGCACTCTAGTCATTCTTTTTCTTCATTTTTTTTTTTTTGAGAATAGAAAAATACTTAAAATGGAAAGATTAAACAGGTCAGATGGTGTGTGTGACAATTATTTCCTGTATACATTTATGAGTCTCATCGTGCACTTTGCCACATCCACTGGGCCCCCTTGAAGAACCTGTATTACCACTGCTTACCTGGTGGTGGCAGTAGTGACTTCATCGTTGTCATTCTGAGTCAGAACCTTAAACAGCTGGTTGAAGAGCACTGGCAGAAACCGGATGATCACTGGGATTCTCTCCATACTGAGGAGACCCTGGAGGAGGGTGGGAGGAAGGCGGAGGAGGAGAAGGTGGAGGGGGAGGAAAATAAATGGAAAAAATAAAACAGAGAGAGGGAGAAAAGAAAGAGAAGTCTGGTTTACTGTTGCACTGATCAGACATATAGCTCTGTTCATTGGTGAAGGCCATGTTTTTTGTCACGTTCTTTGCTCTGACCTTCAGGCAGTTGAGGAAGTTGGAGGTAGGAGGTAGCGAGAGGTCCAGCTCTCTCTTCTGGCACTGCTGGAAGAATCGGTTCAGGTGGGGGTCCTGGCACAGAAGACAATCCATGAATATCAGCAACTAGCATCTGGTATAATACTTATTGGACCAGTTCCTTTTAAAGGAACAGTTTACCCTAAAATAAAATGTCTGTCATTATCTACTCAACACTACGTCAGTGAAACTCCATGGAACTTGGTACGATCATCAAACAGCGAGTTAGTCCCTGTACTTCCATCTCAACTTTCTCCCAAACAATTGAAGTGAAAGGGACCTTTTTTTCTTTAGAGGTCCAAATAGAGCATAAAATGACCATCATATTTCTCTAAACAACTCATGCAGCATAATCCAAGTATTTTGTAACGGTTGATGAGGTAAATACAGGCTGAATAAATTGTTTAGGGACATTTGTTAGTCATGTTAAGTTTTCTTTGGCACTCCAAACAGACCAACCCCATGCACTTCAATTGGTTTGGAGAAAGCTGAGATGGAACTGCTCGTTGTGTAATAAGTGCTCGTACAAACTTGGAGTTTCCATTGACACGGGGGTGAGTACATAGTGACAGAATTTTCATTTTGAGGTTAAGTGTTCTTTTGAAGCTAAGAGCTTGGCAGGACATGTCCTCTTCTGGGCTCGTTTGTATAAGGATGTAGTGGTTGACAAAACATGTAGACCAGTAAGCCAGTGACAGGGAAAGAAAGTGAAAGGAGATTGCATAAAGCCAGATGACTCTTACCTGAGTGTAGACTGTGGAAAGAACATTGGTGGACACTTTGAAAATGGGTTTTCCTCCATCTACCCATTTCACATCTGCTCCGTTCTGTAAAATGGAGAGAAGGAGGCAGCTGGAGTATGAACACCAGAAAAGAAGATATATCGCCATTTCATGTTCCTTTTCTTTGTACACTTTGCTAATCACTCGCCATCTTTAATGGCCTTTTCTCACTCTCTTTTCTTATTCCTCATTTTCAACATTCACATGCCCCTTGCTCCTCTCGCTCCATCCCTCCCTCTTTCTTTCACCTTGGCACTGCTGGGTTCTTTGATGGCCAGGTATCCAGGAGGCAGGTTACAGGAGACAGAGATGTTGAACTCCTGAGATGCCAGACGACCTTCTCTGAGGAGAGGCAACCAGGAATACCCCACTAAAAACATCCACACACACACAAACACGAAACATACAATATTGAATGGTGGACAGGACAAGCCACAGTATAACCTACTAACTGTTAAGTAAAGTGTTCTGGTATATTTTAACTCTAGCTATAGCTGAATCCTAGTTGTATAGATCTACCACCATCCCCACCTGGAGTCTCCAGAGCTTCTTTCCTCTTAGCATTGGTCTTGGCATTGATGTCACAGGTGACGTGGTAAAAGGAGAAGAG
This sequence comes from Gephyroberyx darwinii, assembly GCA_900660455.1. Lineage (NCBI taxonomy): Eukaryota > Metazoa > Chordata > Actinopteri > Trachichthyiformes > Trachichthyidae > Gephyroberyx > Gephyroberyx darwinii. The sequence continues at coordinate 2,147 of CABFOQ010020951.1, forward strand.
AAGATGGTGTTTTTCATGAAGCTGGGTGGGAAGCTCAATCTTCACCTGGGGACACAGCATCAAATGATGGGACATATTATGTGATGTAAGGAATGGTATAGATTGTGATGTAGAAAAGTTCTTGAGTCTGAGGTTCGTCTTATTTGAATATATTTATTACAAAAAGGGATCTTGAGAGGAAGAGATGCACCCCGCACATAGGCAACATACATTTCTTCAAAGAAAAGAGGGTTTGCACTGGTCTTCAAGTACCAGTTAAGGACGTGACAGAATGTGCTTACATTGGAACAGGTTGACACAAAAGGAGATAGGACCGTTAAGGCATCATATGTTGTGTCCTCGTCTAGAACATCCATAGATAAACAGACTTTCTGGAGCCACGGTGACAAGGGCCTCTGGGCATGTGATGTTATGGCCCAAAGGTTACAGAGAGGAGACCATTCTACTCATACAGATATTCTCAAGGGAGAGTCAGTACATCTGTAGTCCATATATGCACATGTATAGATGTGTAAGTTAAATTTTCCACGACAGATTGGAAGATCATCTGTAAGCTTTCATTCTAGCTCAGGGCGGTCAAACTCCTTCCCGGTCCATTATCCAGGTTCTCATGATGTCTCTCTATGTGTTTGCTTGCCCAAACTCTGCATCTATTGCACGCCCAACGGTCCTGGTAGGGGGATCCCTCTCTGAGTAGCCCCTCCCGAGGTTTCTTCCAATTTTTTTAGGGAGTTTTACCTTGGGGGATGGGGGATGTTGTGTAATAACCATTTATTGTTTTCACATGTTGGGCACTGTGAAGCCCTTAGAGACTGTAACGGTGATTAAGGGCTATACAAATAAATGTGATTTGATTTTGATATGATTTGTTGATACCCATCCAATCCTTTTTTGTCTCTTGATCCTATCCATACTGCTGTGTCTATCCTCACCTCATCGTAGAAGTCGGGGTTCTGGGAATGATGTAGGACTGTGGAACAGGCTGCTGTGGTGAAGACTGGACCTCCTGGCTTGCCATAGATGCACTAGAAAAACAGCAATAGAAAAACAAACAAAAGAAAATGCCATGCTCAGCCATTCTTCCATCATAGAAAGGGGAAAATAGACTTTTATAAAGGCTGACGAATCTGCCGTCAGTGAGTTTTGGATAGCACTTTACCTTTAAAGGTTTGGCAACTTCCTCATCTGAGCTGCGGAACTCCACATAGACTGCAATGTTACGAGCCTGTGAACAAAGAAACCATTGTAACATAATTAATGCCCATATACCTACAAAACCAGTGGCTTATAAGTGATGAAAGAAAAGAAAAAACGAGAGTTATACTATAAGCAATTGTACATTTACTCAGTTAGGTTTATGTCCTCTTTATAACATTAACTATTGCTGCTCTCTGATTGTGCTTTATGTTGAATGCTACCATGCCATACCTTGGCAAAGCTCTTCTGGCTGTCATACTTGAGGTGTTTGGGGTAAACATAGATGTGGTTCTTGTAGACACGGTGCGGCTGGGTGAACTTAGTGGTATCCTGGACAAACTCCTCCACCTCCACCGTAGGCTGGTGTTGGCTCAGCTCTTCAAAAGGCTTCACTGGTACATAGGATGATGTCACACAGTCTAGATGGACAGAGATCGAAGGAAAACCTTTCACAGATTGAAACATTACAAAGTACATCATGTAAAGAGAGTAGAAGAAATGCAGGTAGAAAACAGCAGAACAGGAACTTGAATGAGCACAGAGAGAGAAAGAAAGTATTGACTGAAGGGTAGACGTACTAGGATGCTCCAAAGGAACATAGTCTACCGCGATGTCCAGATTCCCAGGAATAGTCTGCAGCTTGCTGGTCTTCTCAGCTCTGCACACACAGAGGTCAGGGTAAAAGATTGCTCGTCTTGTTTTGGAGAAGTCTATATGACTTACATTCTTGGTAAAGCCAATGTCTTACCTCCTGTACTCAGACACCAGCTTAATCAGGTCATCTATGGAGATCTTGTTGCTCTCCTGTTTGAAGAGAGGTGAGAAACGAGACTCCCTGTCCAATGTCCCCTGGCTGTCCTTAAACACTGACCTATAACACATAGAATGAGACATCAGTAATGGATGTTAGCTGGTCGGTTTCAGATGACAAGTGACCATATAAACATGTTTATTATCCAGTGGTGTTAAGTGTTTAGAAACCAGAGCCTCTAAACTGTGGGACTGACCTGATAGACCAGGCAAATGGCATACGGTACTTTCCCAATTTACTACAGAACTGTTTGTTGGATTTCAGCATCTTCTGAACAGTCTGTGCAAGAGAGAAAGACAGACAGAGGAAAATGTTACCAAAGAGACACAGAAGTTGATATTTTTAAATTCTGTGGGATATGATCAACCCTAAATTCTGGTTGACCAGTGACAGATCAAATCAGAGGCTGTTTAATACAGTAACTCTGGCAGAAGGTTGTATGTCTGGTGATTCATTTAGCGTTCTAAACAAAGACCACATGGAGCACCGCCAGCGGGGAAGCAAGGGAACATCTCGGATAGGATCTAGGAAAAACTTAATTTCTATACCATCTGACTGGCGAGCGATGATGAAGATACACTGGTAGGGCCTTACAGGAAAACCACTTCAGAAATTTCACGCACACAACATTTTGAATAGATGGGGCCATTTCCCTTAAAATACATGGCCCCTACAGCATGTTTCATCATAGCTGCTGAAACCGTTCCCAGTGTGCTTCATGAGATGAGACAATATACAATGTTATGTTGTTGGTGATATGTAATGCTCGAGATAGAAAACAAATCAAAAAGATGTTTCATTGTACTGCATAGCAGTGTAAATATGAATGCAAAAGTGGCAATGAGTGTAAGTGAAATAAAAAAAACTTTTCTAACCTTGCTGGAGTCTGTATTTTTGATATAAGGTTCAGCCCCACAAGCAATATTTCCCATCAGCACCTTTTCCACCCTGGCCACCATCACTATGTCTGCGTGGGGGTTGGTCACCGAGAAGGTGGCCTGCATGGACAGCAATGCATAGACACATATATATATTTACACATTACAGGCTAAGTACAAGGTAAGTGCAGGAATTTAAAAATGTGCGTTCCCTTCATTAAATGATCTAATATTATGTTCAGATTTCATAATCAAATACATCTACACAAAATTTCACAAAACTGCTCTTTAAGTGCATACTGCATGCAATCTATGAAACACAAGAACTTTAAGTCTTATCCTCATACCTGTTTGGGAAAGCATAGCCAGTGCTCCAGATCCAGGCTGAGGTGACAGTCTCCTGGCTTCTTCTCGGCAGGGGAGCTCAGGCCATTCTCCTGAACCAGTCCTAGCCCCGTCCCCGGACTCCCTGTCCCGTTACTGCAGCCTCCCAGCATCTGACGCACCGCCTCATGGTTGAGGTCTATGTGGAAGTCTGCGGACACTTTCCTCCCCTCACGTACATCCAGCAGAGCCACCGTCAAAAAGAAGGGCTCAATCTAGAGGAACAAAAATGTAATATTAGATCAAGTTTACTCTGAACTGTGATTATTGCATTGTACAGACCGAGATTAAGGTGAGTTGTTCTGTGCAGAATAAAGGTAACCGGTGAAGTGGTTTCTCTAAATATACAAAAGAATTGTGAACAGCCATCAGTAATATTCATTATAACCACTTTGACATGTTTTCTATCAAGATATTTCATTATTGGCCTTCCCCACTGTTTTTAATGTATAATTTACTGGTTTACCAGATAGATCATTCTTAGATTTCATATGATTTTGAGCCTCTAAACTGGAATAAACCCAAAGTATAAAGCAGATCATTGGGGTTAGTGTTGCAGCAGCGTATTAATGAGAAAATCCATCACAAAGAATCTTTGAGTAAACATCTGAAAATGTGAGCTACACTTGTTTCCAGGGTCTTAGTAATCCTCACATTCGTGACGGGTCCGGTTTCAGTCTCGTTGATGCAGCCCTGTAGCGTGAGGTTGAGGGATCGACAGGTTATCATCAACCTTCTGCCCAACTTCTCCTCAAGCGGCCGCACTGCTGCGCTGTCAGCTGAGGGATACTCTCCCCGTGGGCTCCTCAAGACCTGGGGTAGGCAACACACACATCGTTATAGGGAGGCACGTTTTACTTTATTTTATTTAAAACCCCCATGGAAAACTCCCATAGGAAACCCATGAGAGTTAATGGGATCTCTATGGAACCCCCATGGGTGGTTGAGACAGTCCTTGTTTTGAACATATTGGATCCTCATTACAATCCCATGTTTCATGAGTACCAATTCACAGTGGGAATCCAAAGAAAACTTCCTATGGAAATTTCCCATAAGGCATGTTAGTCCCATTGAGATTAAGATTTTTTTTTTCTAGCGAGATCTGGTCAAGAAAGCAGCATCATGACAAACATAAAAAGTGTACACCAACAACATACAACAATGAATAAGGTCATAATACTTTTAAAGTCATATAAAAGAAATAGCAAGGTAAAACAAAGTATAAAATCAAAATACAGTCAGTGCATACACACACACACACACACTGGACACACACACACACACACACACACACACACAGTATATACATACAGGAGTGTCCGGGTCTAGCGAGAACAGATTTAACCTCTCCTCTCTCCTGGCAGAGCGAACACCCTCCTCTGTCTCAGCGATATACTGTAACAAGAGAGATGGACAGAAAGACAGATAAGAGACAGAGAGACACCTTGATGCAAAAAAAATAATACTTATCATCAATTATGATATTTAGTAGACATTTATGTGTAGATTGTGACGATGGTAATTGGGAGTGCTTGAAAGAGAAGAGCTGCCAGTGCCAACCTTGGCCAACTCTGGATTGATGCCATTCTCTGTAGTATCTTCATTCTCATGCAAACAGCCGTCACTCAATGACAGGTCAAACACATCTGAAGAGAGAAACAAACAAACAAACACAGTCAGTGCCTCCTGTTTTTGAGTAATGAATGCCAATGGTGAGTGGAAGGGAATGTTTATCTAAGAAGTCCTTTTACCCCATAGGTCAAAGGTCATTCATCATTTTCTGGAAAGGTCAAACAGTAAATATATCATATATCCATCTCAGACTACAACATGACTCCATCTCTCATATCCATGGACAATAGGGCAGGGAGCTTCTGGAGAAACATAACTTATACATGCCTGGAGCTACTCTCCCCAAAGGCCGTAGTGAACAAAATGGCTCATTAGTGTTAGGTCACCACTTACACTGATTTACAGGCATGTTAACAGACCACAGGGCCATGGTGGCTGGGGCTATTACATCATTCCATCACGTTTCACTGGGCCAACTCTCCATGCTCTGTCAGTGTATGTTATGTTACAGGCTGTATCCCCATGCCCAGAATCCCACAAAGCCAGCACACAAGGTTTTGTGTTATGGATTTTGCTCCCATGCAGATTTTTTTAATAAGGCATGAGCTACTAAACCAAGGTGGAGTCCTTGGTCGGTGTCAGGTCTCATTTCCTGATGTTCATTTTATGGATCAAGTCCCAACCCAGTAGTAATTCTCCCAGTAGGGTAAGATGGCAAGATGACCGAAATCATTCAGTAATGTCAGACAGAGAAGAAGAAAAGGCTATGAAATCATTCCTTCCTTTATGGAACAATGATCCATTTATCTGGTGGAATTATTCTCAAATTTCCCATTCTTCCAAATACTCCTCTCTCCTCTGAGCTAACTGTTGCACTTTCCTGTGCTTTTGTCACTCCATATTTTCTTCAAATCCCACTCCAGTGCTGTAGAGGTAGAGATTATATTCTTTAGATATAATAACAGAACCGGTCTCACCCTGGCGATGGTCGGTGAGGTCCAGACTCTTGCGGTCTGGAACAGGCCCGTCGTGGGGGCTGATCTGTAGGATGCGGGTCAGGGTGCTGATCCACTCCTCCATGTCCTGCTCACTTTCCGCTGCCAGAACAAAGTACGTCACCTCGTTCATCTTCAGCTCAAAGGCATGCTTCCTCAGGCGGTTGTTCTGTAGGGGAAAGGATGGATGGATAGATGGATAAATAAATGAGCATGACTAACGCAGCTACACAACGACATCAAAGCTCCAGAAGTCATCCCTCACACCCTCTAAAGATAACCCAAGACTGTCTTGACCTGGGCACGTAGTGTCATCATGCCCTACATAATCCTGCTAAGAGCTGCAGTCTCCAGCAGTAAAAATACAAGACATCACGTCTCGTCAAGAGAGATCAGTTATTAAGAGTTATCTCTAAGTTCAGTACAGCTCAGCTTCACTAACACATTTACTTTGCTCTGCTACTGAGTTAATGCTTGTGAAAGGAGACTGATAGCTTGCCTGCAGCACTGATAGATCTGACTCCTCGTATTACTCATGATAACTGTAGCCACATGTTTAACAACATGTATAATATAGTGTATGGTTGAGCTAGATTAGGATTTACAAATGTGTGGTGTGATAACTGACTTAATAATGAATCATAAAATGTGTTTGAGAATGTTCACTATGACTGAGTGTGTATGTGTGTGTGTGTGTGTGTGTACTGCCTTACTTGAATGCCTGTTTAAAACCCACCTGAACCACACCAGTGCACGAGTCGAGGAAAATGCATCCTTTGGGTTCCTTGGAGATCTTCTCGTCTTTGTAGAAGTTCATGATGTAGGAGTTGTCAGTCAACTGAGTCAGCTGAAAATACCTCCTCTTGAATGACTGCACAGACATAAATAAGGTTAAAATAAATGAACCTGGGTCGTGAACGAAGTCATTGGGAATGAATCATTTCTGAATAAAAATGACAAAACAAAACATGTGGTTTCTGTCCAAATACTTTTAAAGCTCACTGTAGCTTAATAATAACGTAATTCCTTCTTGTACTACAAACAACAATGTAGTCAGTGCTATATTGATAATACTATTACCAATTCACCTTTACAGACTCCTAAATTCTGGCAGTCTGGGTAAAAATACTGTTATCTTAGGGAGTCAGAACCCTGAGGCTCATAAGAGTCTACCAGTTCAGAAGGGAAAAACAGGGGGCAGATCTAAGGAAGAGGGTGAAAAAGCAACAAAAGTGTGAGCGTGTGAAAAGAGAGAGCGACAGACACCGGAGTGGACAAGACAGAGACATAGAGTTGAATTGTAGGAGTTTGTGTCTCGGTCCCATTTCCTCACCCGAACAGTGATACTATTGTTGACAGTGCTGTTAAAGTTCCCTTTGTACAGCCAACCCGACCGAAACACACCGATACCTCCCCCTCCACCACCACCACCTCCCCCTCCTCCTTTGGACGAGGACAGGGAGGTGGTATCCTGTAAAACACAAAAAAGTTAAATAATAAGATACATTAGCTTGTTCCTGATCCGTCTGGCACAGAGTAGAAGATAATCAATAGAGAAAAGGAGGCTCTCTAGACTAATTCTATTTCACAATGGCCTTTAGTCAGTCAAATTAGGTTTGTGAACAATGGCTCTGGTCCCAAACCTTCGATAAGCTAACCCCTCTTGACCGGCTGCTATGGACTCGTTTCAATGTGGATTTTAAGCGAGGCCCATGGTGTAGTATGTAATGACTCAGATAGCCTTCTAAAAGCATTTGTCGGAAGGTGGTCATAACTGACCTCATCCTTGTCCAGATCTTCATGGTCAATCTCAAAAGAATGGGACGGCAGCTTCTCTGCTTTATACAGTTTCCTATAAAGAATGAGGAAAGGAAGAGAAAGATATTGAGAGGAATATGCTGCTGCTAAATACACATGCTGTCCAAGAATATTGGCAGTGAAATCCAATGATGATGGAAAGAGAAGATGATTTTTGGGATTCAATTAAACCACTCCATTTGACCGATGCAAATGACTGTGGGTGGCTGACGCCGCTCCATCTCACTCTGTCAAGAGTTGACAATAGGTAGTCCTAACTAGATCCTGGTCCACTGATTTCACTGGCTGACCTGTCTTTGTGCGCGAGCCATGGGATAAAATGCCTTTGTGTATGTGCTGTGAGCTGTACACAACTAGGCTAGAGGATAGCATTGGAACAGCTCTCTGCTAAAAGTCACACAATCGTAAAAGTTGCCTGACAAAATCTCTTAAGGGTAAGATGTTTACAGAACGTCTGGCATTTGCAGGCTGACCACTGACACAGGAATGCTAAACTTGGCGTGCACAGATAAAGACAATTCCATTCAAACACAGAGAAACCTATTTGAGAACCACACACGTCGCTGTAGATATAGATGTAACTCAGTTTAAGCTTAGTAATCTGGACCGTGGTAGTATTTGTGGTTTAATGCTACTTCCAAAAGTTGAGTGAGCGTGAACTTATTCATGGAGTGATTGTGCTCTAAGTTGTGCCTACATTGGAATTGACTTATAGCTTAGCCTGGGTATGAGTCCATAGGTCATGTGAACTGACCAAGAGAATACAGTGGCAACCCCTGGGGGAGAAAAGGGACATTCCTGTGGTTGTGAGCAGTCACTGCAGAACCGCTCTGGGTCCGTCTCACTGGGACTGATGAAAAAGTCTGGTTGACTGACTGACTGACAAATGAAAGGCTAACTGACTTAGGCACTGACTGATTGACAAATTGAATGACTGACTGATTGGATGACCAACTGAAATCTAAAAAAGGGATTGCGGAGACATGAAAGTGCACATCTGTTATAGTGGTATGCCCTCTGAGTAAACTTCTTTCTCACTCAACACCGGCCACCATCTTGTTCTTGTTACTGGCCTCGCTGAGCAGTATAACAAATTCTAGGTAGACGCTTCTCAGCCGAACTATGCTGCCTCACTCTAAGTGTTTATGAGAGAAAAGCTGGCATATCTCCCTGACCAAAACATGAAGTCAAACAACCTTGTTTCAGCACTTTCCAATTTTTATAACATCATCAACATCTCAAATGTTTAAAGTGTATAGAATAGGAAAAAATGTTTACAGTACCTTCTGTGCTCTATGGGAATGGCGTACATATGGTAATCGACAATTCAATCATTCTTAAACGTTAGGAAAGACTTGCAAAAACCCAATAGGGCCATATGAAAACTTGAAACTACTGTAAAAGTACTGTGAAAGTACTGTGAATACTGTACTACCTGGGCAGCAGGCGGTAGTCTCCAGCGTAGTCGTCATACTTGAACTGGACCACATTTAGTTGAGAGTTGTAGTACTTACAGGCCTGGAAGACGGGATGGAGATTTAGTTGATTTAGTTGAATGTCATAAAAAAGAAATTTTCCAAAATGATGGCCTCTTTGGGAGTCTTTGACTTGGGGCAGCCTACATTTCTACAGTCCTAAGAGTGATAGTACAGTCAGACTCTGGTTCTCCCCAGGCCTACTTACTCATTACAAGCTGGGATTCATCATTATTTAAACTATAACAGGAATTGAATTAAAATGATGTCCCATGGGTGGAACTAGCACTCTCAGATAGTCTGTTCCATTTCTTTCCCTTTTTGTGTCGCAAACACACACACACACGCACGCACACGCACACAAGGGCTACAAGGCGGTTTCACATCCTCTCTCTGTCTGAGTATTAAATATTGTTGATGCTTATATCATTGTTCTCTGTGATTCGTTGGTTTAGGAAGACCAGAAATGTATCAGAAATTATGGCCAGACCGACCATATTATCATCTTCCATAACAACGTCATATTGTCCACTCTGATTCCCTACAGTATGA